>ML677363.1:15678354-15878334 GCA_007922305.1 Dermatemys mawii
AGAAGGTACAGGGTGCTGGCTTCAGGAAGAGGGTCGGGGCAGGAGGTTGAGATGTAGGAGAAGTGTGGGATGTTGGGTGGGGGTTGAGGTGTGACCTCCTGCCAGGTGGCAGGTGCAGCGAGATTAAGGCTCATCCTGACCCCATGCAGTTTCCTTAAGGGGCCAATGTACCCCTGGGGAGGGGAAGGCATGTGGCTCTGTGTGCTGCCCCTCTCTCCAAGCACCGTTTCCACAGCTCCCCATTCCTGGCCAATGGGAGCTTCAGGGGGCGGTGTTTGCAGGCAGGAGCAATGCGCAGAGGGAAACTCTAGTCCCTCCCTCCCCACACTGCGGGGCCATGCTGGCCACTTCTGGGAGTGGCATGGAATCAACTGGGAGATTTTTCTAGGATTGACCCAGTTAATCGTGATTGACCAGTTGGTGACCATTGTTCTATACCTAAGGTAAGGTATGGTAGTGGAGGAGTTTACTGGGGTAAGGCAGAGTTCAATACCATTCCTGGCCTATTTAGCCTAGCTGAATAAGGAACGCTCTCCCAGTATTTTCTTGAGCAAGTACTCCCCTGTTGTAACAGGAGTCTTGGTTGCAGGGACATCTTGCTGTCTCTTAACAGAAAAAAAAAATCTATTAAGGAATCCACTAGATTAAAGTTCATGGGGAAAAATCTAAGAGTCAGGCCTAACCCTTTAAGTGAATAACATTTTGTATCAAGAAGTGTTTTGATCTTGAGATTATTTTCCAAAGGTTTCAGGGTTCGCTTTACTAGAGCCAGTACAATCTCCCACAGCTTGTCTTAGACTTCCCTGTAGCAGATCTCTTCAGAGCTGTTACCCTGAAGTTTTGTACCTTTACACAGCACTGTTCCCTAAATTTAACTTCAGAATTTGGTGCTCAATTAGAGAAGTCATCTTCAGACCTACCACTTCTTACTGCTTATCAAGCTTCAAGGAATGTGTTTCTTAAAAAATGATACCCACCCACCCTCTTTAATAGTCTGATTTTAAGCGTCTCAAGTTGAGCACCTAAAAATTGAGGCACCCAGAATCACTAGCCACTTTTGAAAATAATGGCCTAAATCTGTAAGTACATAAGAGTTCTCAGATTACAGCATACTTGTGAAGTATAGGGTTAGAAGCTGTTAGTAAATTTATATTTTTCTAGGTCCTGAAATGCCATTTGTAACAAATATAAAGGGTCCTTTAAAAAGTTATGCCTTGCTTAAATTGGACTTTGAAACTAGAATTCAGTTGAACAAGCTTTTGATATAATTTTCTTTCCTATATTTTAACTTTTGACAACAGGAATCAATTCAAGAACTATAATTGCTCTGCTGAATGATAGAAATCATTATATAATTAAGGTCAGCATCCTCAAGGGAGAAATCCTACCAGAAACTATCACACTGATACAAAACTTTATAAAAGGTGGTTGCAAAAAATTCCGAAGAAGCTAGTTTAGTCCCTCAAGTCAAAATTTAGGAAATTCAGAAATCCTTAGCATCAGTGTGGATGCTACTTAAGTATACCATAGAAAAGTCATGGAATGTGTGCATGTATGTAAACAAAGATGGAAACAGGCAAGTAAAAAATGATTAAGTCCTGTTTTGAACTGAAGAGGTATCTGTAAGAAAATGAAGTTCAACGCAAGTTAAGTGAACAGAAAAAAGCATAAATTATGGCAGATTTTTCCATATACTTGTAAAAAGCAAAAGGTTAATATAGGTTTGGATTTTCAAAAAAACTGGAGAGTTTGATAACCAAATCCCATTGATTTTCAATGGAAATTGCACTCAAACTTTCTTGAACACCTTGAAAATCCTGTTTATAACTGTTAATTTATGCTGAATTTTTCAGTTGAGACAAATGTGCAGAATTTTAACCTGATTAACTCCTACACCAGTAACTTAAACTGAGTTAGGGTACATCTACATCTCAGGTTAAGGTGTAATTGTAGCATGGATAGGCAGACCTGCATTAGCTTTCATTGAACTAGCATAGCTGAAAATAGCAGCGAAGATGCAGCAGCAGGGACCCAGCACTACATAGGAACAAGAGTCTGTGGCATGTTTGTAATGAGAAGGCTAGCCTGTGCCACAGCCCGTAGTGCCAGGTCTTTACTGCCGTTAGCTGTGCTAGCTGGATTAAAGCTAACGTGTGCACCTACCTGCACTACAATCACACCTTCATTTTCAGTGTAGATGTGTCCTTAGATGGGACTCTGTAAAATTGGGGTTTTTGTTTTCATTTTCCTAGTAAACCGATAGATGAAGTGAATTTGCAATCTTCATTGTTTTTATTCAAAAAAGTTTACTGTAGTGTCTGAAATCATTTTCCCCTCTCTCTGTTTACTAGGCTAACTATTTACAGCCGCTAGTGGCTGTTCAACTAGCAATTATCTCCAACCGTACCAAAGAAGAAGTAACAATTGAGTGTAAGATTATGGGATCTCCCAATTTAAGAAATGAAGATGACCGTGACAAGTTTCTTGGACGAATTTCCTTCAAAGTTCAGATGTCTGAATAGCATGAGTCAGTCTCCACAAAGTAAACCTTGTATTGTCTGTTTTTTATTTTATATCAGCTGCACGTGCCATTCCAGGATATAAGACCACCTGGGATAATGTGGCACATGGCGTTCAGGATAGCATAACAGTGTGCTTCCAAATCAAATTTAAAGTCCCTCAAAAAAACTGCCTGTCAAGCTTCTGCCTGCCCCACTGGACCACTGTACAGACCATAGTTATGTGATATTAGGGACCTGTAAATAGTTGATTCCAAATATGTAATAATGGTGGTCTTTGTTCTAAAATGTGGTTTTTATCCCCAAGTGACTGTCTCAAACATAATGTGTTGTGCTATGTAAATACTGTATTGATTTAACACTGGTTTGACTGTCATATCTCAACACTGATACAGTTCTAGGGATCAAATGATAAGAATAAATGGTACCTGACCAACATAGTTATTTAAAAAACAAACAAACAAAAAACAAATCTTCAAGAATTTTGTGTGTAGAGACGCCTTAAATCCTGTATTGGGTTGGGGGGAACTAAATGAAGTGGATTTTAAAAGTGTTGGTATGGATTTTTGAAATTATTTAAGTGCTGAACTATTCTGTGTTTGTGCTTGTCACTGCAAGTATGTGTAAATGTACTATTTCTTATTTTAGTTGAGAAATTGAATCTCATTGTATTGTTAATTGCTTGAAGTATATGAAACACAAATAAAACACATACAATGTCATTTAAAAACTTTAGCTGAGAAATTTCATCTGAAACAGTTTCTTTGAAATGTTAATGGTTGAGTCCTGGTAACAACTGTACTACAGAGTTGCTCGAAATAAATGGCCTTGCTATTCTGTGAGTAGCCTTTTTCATTTTAGGAATTTTGATTTTATTGGAAAATAAAACTTCTGTTTTAAAATTAAAAGCAAAATGAGAATTGTCATGATTAAACATTCCTTTAATGTTTATACTTAGTTCCCTCACATCTCTTTTGCCATATCTGATTTTTTTTTACTTTCACTTAACTTTTGTATTGAATTTTTTGTGTGCTGCTTCATCCACCGCTTGAGAGAAATTTGCTTTGCCCATCTGTTACCTTAAAAACCACCTCTCATTTTGCAGCTACTCCAGGTTTCTCTGAGGTTGTGCTTTACATCAAATTGAATTGCAGCCATTTAGATCTCTCACTATTGCAGTTCCTGCAATGTTGCTGATAAAGGAGCAGTTCCACTCCCCCTCTCCCCCCACGTGTTTTCTTTAGGACTTGGCTACACTTGCAGATGTAGGGCACTTTGAATTAAACCAGCCTTCAGAGAGAGCAGTAGGGAAAGCGCTGCAGTCTGTCCACACTGACTGCTGCAAGTGCACAGGCATGACCACATTTGCAGTACTTGCAGTGGCATTGGGAGCGGTACATTATGGGCAGCTATCCCAGCGTTCAAATGGCTGCAACATGCTTTTCAAATGCTGGCGGGGGCGGGATGTGGAGTGTGTATGGGAGAATGTATTGTGTGTCTGGGGGGAGAGAGAGAGAGAGTCAGCACACTGTCTTGTAACCCCCTCCACCCACCTCTCTCTCACTGAAAGCAAGACTAGCATTCTTCATTAGTTTGCTTTGTTTTGGAGCAGATAAGCATGTCAGCTGTCAGAAACGGAGCTTTGAAAGGGGATATCTGCATTCCTACAGCCTGTTCAAAACAATGACAAGAGTGGTCACTTGACTTAAGGGAATTATGGGACCTTTCCAGAGGTCAATCAGAGCGCAGCAATGCAATACCTCGTTCACACTGACGTTGGGCTGTCTTCGCCAAGACACATCAGACGTTATTCCTCTTGCCAAAGTGGATTACCAGGAGCGCTTTAGCTGCAGAGTCAGAGCGTTCTACATGCCTTGCCAGTGTGGACAGGGAGTGAGTTAGAGCGCACTGGGCGGCATTAGTGCACTCTAACTTGCAAGTGTAACCAAGGCCAAAGTCTCATTCAGATTTTCATGATGAAAAATTTTTGCTTTGAACTAGATGAGATTTCCATTTGCTGTTTGACTTAGCCAGGCTTTAATCATTTCAGCTGAAATTTCCCATGCCTTGGTGTCTGCTTCAGACTTCATTTTTTATACGCTTTAGTAAAAATGGGTCAACAGCTTCTGAGACCAAGTTGAGAGAAATAATTCTTATAACCATTTTACCGAGAAGTTCTAGCTCCTTGATGCTTCGGAGCAGAGTCCTTTGGTTTCCTACTGAAGCCAGAGGGATGCATTTTACTGTCTCCATGAAAATAGACCCAATTTTGGCTGAGTTATAAGCCTCTGAAAATTATAGTTGGCACATGCTCATTGGAGGCTTTTTAGAATTAGGCAGCAAAAATATCTGAAGATTCCGTACACACTGAGATTATTCCAGCCCTGATCATGCAGGGACTGAATAGGACTTTCCCTGCACTTGCTCCCATAGTTGGTGGTAGGAACTGTGCTGCTAGATATTAGAAACGAGCGAAATCTCTTTTCTTTGTCCTTAGTGCTCACCCTGCTAGTCCACAGGCAGCAGAGAGAAAATTGTGACCCAGTTAGTAGTTTGTTTCAGATACTTTTGTTTCTTGAGGTGACACAAACTAATTTAAATAATTGGAAAAATTAAACATTTGAAGTTTGCTACTGATTCTAAAAAGAGATCTTTAGTTATCCTACAAATCTGGGTCTACAGAAGTTTGAGCATTTTAGTCATTTTTTAAGTTAGTTGACATTGTTAATCCACCTGTCTGAAAAATCAAACTGATTCTGACTTCAATAAATCAGTGCACACAATAGTTTTATCTGGTGTGTTTTTTTGTTTCTGCAAGGTTGTATGACTCTCTCAAGCTCTTTATTGTTTAGAGTAAAATCGCATTATTTAGTAAATTATTTTAGTAACCTTTCAGTCAATAGGAAGAACACGTTTCTGGAAACAAATATCCTAGCCTACAAATTAGTATTTTTTTTATGTATCCTATAAATTAGTATCTTTTTGACTGCAGCATTACCAGGAGCATTCTTTCTGTAAAGCTGCCCATTATGAAAATTCTAAATTTATTAACTTCATTTTATATCCATTTCAACACCATTTCAACATTTCAACATCACGACCTCCCCTCATGAGCAGCCTCCTCCCACTGACTGTGTTGAGCAACTGTCATCCTCTTTGGGGAGGGATGAAGGAGCACAACTCCAGTCAGGAGTTTGTTCTCTGATCTTGAGTAACTGACCTGGAACTTCTCTTTAGGTTTCTTACACTAATACCTGAAGTTTGGAACCTCAGCCTGGTGCCAAGGCACCAAAGAGTAATCTGCAACTCATGGCTTCTACAGGCCACATTTCCCTCTGGCACCAGCCTTGCATAGAGATACTTGGTGACTACCATCTTGCCTTCAGTACCAAGTAGTGCCTCCTCAGTGTTGACCCTTGCTCTGGTCCTGGATGTTTTAGCAGCAGAGATCCTGGCACTGAAGCCTTTCCTGGTACATACCTATCTGTCAGTCTGTTATTGGAGTCTACTCTCCTGGAGCATTTTAGATATATTATGTAAAAGCAACCATCTATCTCAGCACCACTCCATCTGATATTGTACAGGCCCATACCCTGGACATATCTGCTCCCCTTGTCAAGAGGAAAGTCACTCCTTTTCATCCTCACCAAAATGCGCTGAGGGCTCCCCTCCCTCCTGATGCCAGTCTCCACAATGCATGGCCCAATGAGAGTTCAACAAGGAGTGCAGAGAAGACAGTGGAGAACATAGAAGGCCAGAAGATTTCAAGTACTGTCCATAGTGGTACCTTCCTATGTGCCAACATTCCAGTTTGTCTACGAATGTTGGCTATGCTGGTCTGCCTAGGGTATGAATTCCTACTCCAGAAGACCCACAGCCACTGTTGTTCATCCAAGATCTACTTCAGTGAGGAAGTAATTACAGCCTCCTCCAACCACCCAACTTGATCACCCCAATTCATGAAAGACCAGAAGTACATTGGGGAGGAAAATCAACACCCTTCAGATCAGGTACCTCTGACCCTTCAAGGGTTTCTTCTTGATCTCCTGATGAAGTGGTTCATCCCTCTCTCTAGTCTCGTACAATGAGTTCAAAACCATCCAGGACTTCTTGAAAAGGATCCTAGAGACCCTCGACATTCCTCCTGAGGTTATATAGGAGAAATGACCCATATTATTGGATGTTCTCTACACAGCAAAATCAGGCAAAATACTCCAGGCTCCATCCCACCCACTTTAGAGAGCAGTATGTCAGATTTCTGGTGGGCAGTACGGGATATTGCCTATCAAGCTCTCAATGGTCCCCTGGATTTTCACCAAGGTTCTAGCTATAGTAGTTGCCCATCTGTGGAGGATTGGACTGCAAGCATACCTCTTATAGGATGTTTGGCTGGTTTCGGGATGATCACCCACAGCAAGTTACCAAGTCTATTCACACCATCTATTGGCTTCCTTGGGCCTCAAGATCAACAGGGACAGTCTATTCTGACTTTGACTCAGTCCATAGTTTTATCTGCTTTCTGTTGGAAAGAGCTTACCTGCCTTAACAATGCTTACAAACCATGGTGGACCTCTTCAATCAGCTCTGCAAGTGCCCTAGAACACTAGTGAAGATGTGTCTCAAGTACATGGGCCCTTGGCAATATGCTCCTGCATCCCACAGCTTGCCAGACTTCAACTCTGGCCACTGAAAGGCTGGTTGAACTCAGTTTATCTACCCAAGAAACACAGCATGGACCATCTGGTCACTGTCTCTATTGAAGTTCTCTCTCTTTAAGCTGGAAGGCAGATCAGTCCAAGTGTGAGTTCTGTTCTCTGTTTCTGGTCCAACTAACACACTGGTCATGGATGCCTCTTCCCTGGCATGGGGAGTTCATCTCAATCATCTCAAAATTCAAGGATGATGATCACCAAAGGCGGCCCTGCAGCATATAAATATACTGTAGCTTGGGGCCATGTTTATTGTGCAAGGCTGTCTTAATTCTCCTTCAGGGCCTCACTGTTCAAGTGTTCATTGACAACACCACAATCAACTACAGAAACAAAAAGGAAGGAATAAGATCATCCCTGCTCTGTGAAAAAGACTTATGTATATTTGAGAATGGTACATACTTCATAACACTAGGTAAGTGGCTCTCCACCTGAGCAGCTTTCACAGCATCCTTGCAAGGATAGCTCAGTGGTTTGAGCATTGGCCTGCTAAACCTAGGGTTGTGAGTTCAATCCTTGAGGGGGTTATTTAGGGATATGGGGCAAAAATGGGATTGGTTCTGCTTTGAGTAGGGGGTTGTACCAGATGATTTCCTTAGATCCCTTCCAACTCTGAGATTCTATGATCATCTCAGCAGGACATGCTGCAGAACCATCAATGGTTCCTCAGTGATTTGATTCTTTGTGGTGGTCTTTTGGAGATGGGGACTACTATCGCTGCACTTGTTCGCTACATATGAGAACAAGTGTTCATCTGCTCCGAAGTTGTTCTGAGCGCCTGCTTACTGATGGTTATTTCTTCTCCCATGGTCCCTCTGGCTCTTTTTATGCCTTCCCACCAATTCCCAGGCTCCCCAGAGTTCTCAGGAAACTCAGAAGACTCAAGCTGTGTTATTCTGCTAGCCCTAACATGGGCCAGACAGCTCTGGTTTTCTGAACCTAGTGAGTGTCTCTGTTTGACCAGTTCATAACCCCATGTCTTCTTCCCAGTCTGCGCTCCCAGAATCAGGGCCAAATGCTGCATCCAGACCTGGCCTTGCTGTATCTGAGGTTCTGGATGTTGGTGGATAATCTGAGATTCTGGTGGATAATCTAAGGTTCTGGATGTTGGTGGATAAGCTGATTGGGAAATTTTAAATTTATCACTTTTGAGATTGCTGCTTAGATATGCCCTGAAAAAAATGTGTTAGAATAATGGGGAACATTCCAGCAGAAAGTGATTTATAAATCTTTAACTTTGAAATTAAGATTCTCCAGCTATGGTGTCTAAGCTGAGTTGAAAGGCCCACTTGCTTCAAGGCAATAAATTGTGGCCCTCAAACAACTGTTTTAAAATTAAATTGTGTATTTAATTATGAATTTAAAATGCATTCCCAGCTGTATGCCCTGCAATTTTTAAAAGCTGTGTTTGAATCCTGTCACTCTGGGGAAGAGGTAGAAGGTGCTTGCTCTCTGGTTGCCTCTGACCACTTTCACTGCAGTTCCAGGATTAGCTTTGGGGAGAGCAGGGAGTTTGAATAGTTTCTATCCATTCCGTGCTGAAATTGCTCATCAATTCTCCTGCTGACCACTTGTGAGGAGAGAAAAACTACAGCCACCAAAAGGAATGCGGAATAGGAATAATAGAATATCAGGGGTTGGAAGGGACCTTGGGTCATCTACTCCAACCCCCTGCTCAAAGCAGGACCAATACCCAACTAAATCATCCCAGGCAGGGCTTTGTCAAGCCTGACCTTAAAAACCTCTAAGGAAGGAGATTCCACCACCTCCCTACCTAACCCATTCCAGTACTTCACCACTCTCCTAGTGACATTTTTTTTTCCTAATACCCAACCTAAACCTCCCCCACTGCAATTTGAGACCATTACTCCTTATTCTGGCATCTGCCACCACTGAGAACAGTCTAAATCCCTCCTCTTTGTAACCCCCTTTTCAAATAGTTGAAAACAGCTATCAAATCCCCCCCTCATTCTTCTCTTCTGCAGACTAAATAATCCCAGTTCCTTCAGCTTCTCATAACCCAGGAACTCATCTGGCTCTTCTTGAGCCTAGGGGAGGGTCTAGTGAAGATGCCCCATTTTGGGAAATGCAGGAAAAGGGAAAGAGATTGGATGGGAACTAAAAAACACTTAGAATTCTGATTTTCTAGCTCAGCCTGGATGCAAATTACAGTAATAAGGGGGGGCTGCTCTAACCTTTTCCACTTGCCAATGGTCTCCAATGGACCATACACCAGATGAGACTAGCCAGGATGTGCTACAGCCTCTATCCCTAAGAAGCCCCGAAGGCAAGGACTGCTAAAGGAAGGCATGAGAACTAGCTGTCCCTACTGGGCCTGGGGAATCCCTACCATGAGAAGAGTGGGTGCTTTCTGCTCACGCTGCACTGCATGAGCATTGTAAAGGGAACAGAGCATAGCATATATCCCAACCTATTGATTTTGGCCCCTTGTTATTTTTTTAAATAATATATGGGCCCTCAAGCTGAAAACCCACCTGAAAAGAGTTAAAAGAACTATAAACATTAAAGCTGGTGCTTCTTGAAGTGGGCCAGGATTTAGCATTTCAGGGAACTTCCATATTTAAAGAATTTACTACTTGCTTAAAGTAGAAAACTCCAAATAACCTTAGCTAGAGAGCTGCTATGGTACATTCATTAGATAGATAGATAGATAGAGATATATAGAAAAAAGAGAGAGATGGAGTGTAAAGACCCAGTATTGTAAACCAAGTCAAAAATTACATAACATGTCATTGCTTGAATTCTCTCTAGGCTAACTTTATATATTAAAACCTCAGCAGGGCAACTGGCAGATGTGGTTTGACAAACAGAAATTCAATCATAGCTAAAACATAACAAGAGCTCTCTTTGAAAGCTCTCTAGGCTATGACCCCTTTTGGAATCATAAAATATATGCTCAGTTGCTGTTTTCTTTGCTTCCTTTAATCACTAAGCCAGCATCCTCTTCCCTGTCAGAGGTTTGATGTTGCTCCTTTGTGAATGGAACTTAGAAACAACCTCTTTAACTGATTCTGGATTGTGGAAGAAATCATAGGTGCAAACTCCACGGGTGCTCTGTGGTAGGAGCACTCATGGGGAAAAATTAGTGGGTGCTCTGCAGCCACCAGCAATCAAGCTCCTTTCTCCCTCACCCCCACCTCATCCTCCTGGCCTGAGCATGCCGCATCACTGTTCCTCTGCCTACCTCCCATTGTTTCCTGCCTGTCTGCTACCAAGCAGCTATTTGGCAGCATTAGCATGCTTGGAGCAGGAGGCGGGGGGAAGCAGGAACAGTGCATGCAGCAAAGAGACTAGGCCGGAGTTGGGATTTGGGGAAGAAGGTGGAATATTGGCTGGGAGGGGATGGAGTTGGGGCAGGGACTTTGAGTAAGGGATTGGAATGGGAGCAGGGAAGGGCTGGGAAAAGGCAGGACAGTGGGCGGGGCCTCATGGAAGGGGTGGAGCTGGGGGCGGTGGTTGAGCACCCATGGAAAAGAGGAGCAGTCAGCACCTATGGAAGAGGTATTTTTTAATCTAATGCATTACTCATTGTTGATTCAAAAATGTATAGCAAGTTAAGAGGTGGAGGCCATGTAAAATTAAATAAAATAACCAATATTATACTGACTAGAATGGGGATGAGGAGAGAGAGAGATTAGTATGAGCCTGAGATCACAAATGAGCGGCCTCCTGCTGTTTAATGTTGGTCTAATGTGCTGCATAGGACACATTCACTTCACCACACCCCCTCCAGTTGGAGCACTGTGCTTTAGCATTTCTAATTCCATCCTACCTGAGTTAATGAGCAATGTCTCATTGCTTTTTATAGCAGCTTACCATTTCTTCCATCCTCGTGTTGATTTACAAAAGGAATTAATGCTAGAACAATTTAGTATGAAAATCTACAGTATTACTCAGTAAAGCAAAAAACATCTTCAGGGGCTTGTCTGAAAGCATACTTACCTGCCATGCAGTAACTCGACATGTGGACTCTGCTACTGTGCACTAAAAGTTTATTAGGGTGCTTTGATCTACTCCTGTTTCAAAGCACAGTATATATATATATATGTGCACTACAGAACTTTTAGTTTGCGGTGGCAGAAGCCACACAGCCAGTTAATGCATGAAATGCTAGTGCATTGTAGATTTATACTCCAGTTTAACATGCACTAACTGTCTGTAAAGGCAAGTTCTAAAATAGATGCTGATTCAATCTCTAGCCATTTCTTTCTGTTAATATGCTCGTGGGTGTCCCCGTGCCCTGCATATTCATTGGAGGACAGGACGTTTAAGTACAAATCATCAATAAGTTGTATTTTTTTTGACATAGCTGTGAGATCTATGCTCCTATCTAGCCCTCCCTTTTAACAATTATCCTCATTATTGAACATGCTGTGCAAAAGATGTTGCTGCCAGTGCCCCAATCTGACATTGTAAAAATTGTTTTCCAAAGCGCCAATGGTTTACTGGTACAGTGCTTTTATGGGATACCCAGTCATGAATAGGTGCAAACACATGAAAGGAAAAAACCATAAGGTATTTGTACTGCTTCAGTGCCTAGCTCTCTTGTAATGTGTATGCTATACGCTCTTCCAAAAATGCTATTAGCCCTGGATGATTTCACATTAAAGACTAATGCACAAAGTAATTCTAGTCGGGTGGGAGTGTGAGGGAGGGTTGTTTTAGCAGCTATTTTGGTTCACTAGTTTGATGTGGAACATTTCAGCCAAACTTAATTGTCTAAATGCATTAACAGTTCAATGCAGTTAATTAGTCAGCCATTGCAATAACAGGATTGGCATTCTTAGAAAATAAAATAGACCTCAACTGTCCTGAGAATATAAGGTTGATTTAGTAAATTGTTTATCTTAATACTAAAGACAAATGTGTCTTAAAGAACTTTCCAAGGTTCTTTTTGTAACCTGAGTTCATTATTGCAGGCAGTTATTAAATTAGTGCACAAGAGGGTAAAATCTGAACATACTACTCCATTCTAGTAGTGTCTACAGATCCCAGCTTGAAAATCACTGTACTAGTGGATGTCCTCCACGGTAAACTCTGGAAACCACATCTACTCTTCCTTTTCCTGGTACAGGGGGGATTTTTTTTAGGGGACCTGTCTTCACTCCAGTCACAGTGTTAGTATAAGTTAGCGTCAACTCCAGAATTAGCCTCCACTGAGGGCAGTCACCCTGCAGAAATAACACTGGCGCGGCACAGAGGATTTGCATGATCAGCATAGCGTGATTTTTACTATCAGCACAGCGCAGCTGCATCCCTAGCAGCGCTGGAGTTTTGACCCATACCCCCCGCGACTGACTAGCTAGCTGGCATTTATGGGTATGTCCGCACTGGTGCTGGAGGAACCAGTAGCGCCGATGAAGCTCAGGTGCCTAAAAAGGGCCAGCCCCACTCCTACCTCGACCAGTGGGTATCTATGAGCTCGGATCCTACTTGGGGAGCCTAATTACGCTAGAGTGACCAGCTCTTCTGACTTTATAAGGACAGTCCTGATGTTGGGGGCTTTGGCTTATACAGGCTCCTATTACCGCCCCGCCCTCATCCCGACTTTTTTTACCCTTGCTATCTGGTCACCCGAAGCACCTCCCTCCCCTCTTGCGCTGCTGGTTGCATTGCTATCTTTTAGCAGCGCCGTGGAGACCTGCCCCAAGAGACGCCCGCCCCCAGTAAAACAAGCCACGGCGCTTCTGAATGGGGGAGCAGAGCCAGGCCCCGGGGACTCTTTTCAGCTCCCGCCTCAGATGTACCCCTGGCCTATGGGCCCCTTCCCCACCCTCTTCTCTCTGTTGAGCGGCCGCGCTCAGAGCCACATGCTCAGCACTAGCCTCGCGCCAGTGGGGCGCCTGTTGCTCCCTGCCCCGCTGCAGTCCGCCCCGCCCCCGCCCCCGGCCCAGAGGGAGCCCGCCGGGCGCCACCTTCGGCCTCTGCTGAGGGCGGCGTGTGGGCGAGGGGCCGGGGGTGGGGGGGGGCAGAGCCAGGCTGGTAGGGGGCAGCCGGGGTGGGTGTTGCCGCTGTGTGGGAGAGGGGCCCTGAGGCAGGAGCGCTGAGGGGTCGGGGGGGGGGGCAGAGACGGGGTGTCGGGCAGGCAGAGGGAAGCGGGAGGTGGTGGGGCCCCGCCGGCAGGGGGGGGAAGGGGGCGCGCGCAGTGCCGGCGCGGATGAGGGGAGCCATTTGCGTGCGAGTGCCTGAGGGGCCGGGGCCGGGCAGCGGCTGGGATGGTGACGGCTCAAGGAGGAGCAAGGAAGACGTCGGGTCGGTGACTTGGGAAGGGCTGACGGGGGCTTTTCGGGAGAGGAGGCGCGCTGGAGGGGTTATGGGGCGACTGTGGTTTTGGAGGGGGGAGGGGGTAATAAGGGGAAAGGAAAGAGTCGCTCTCCCCCCCCCCCCGAACAAGTACTGCCTTGAAGGAGGGGTGCAGTTACAGAAAGGTTTGGGAAGCAGCTCAAGGGACACCGACCGCCTGGCTGCAGGCAGCGGGGCACGTGGCACGTCCCGGTCTGCCACTACAGAGCCAGGGCCATGGTGCTGCCGACGTCGTGGCCGCCAGATGAGGTACAGAGCAAGGTGTGGGGGAGGGAGGGCGTCAGCCCAGTGTCCTGGCCAAATTCCACCATCACATGCTGCCTAACCAACCTCTCCACCTTCAGTTTCAACTGGCTGCTTCACCGCCTGTTCTCTTAAACAGCTGCTGGGTGCCGCTGCTGAAATGGCTGCATTTCACTGTTGGTTTGACCTAGCTCAGTGGGGTATTTTGAAGGTTAATTCATGTTTGTACTGTGCCTTGCGGTTGCAGAGTTGAGGTTGTTGGAATTAAACAATAAAAACCCAATCCCTAGGCCTCCCATTTCCCTCCACAGCCAGGTTGCCTTTATTGCTTACAGCACACTACTTCAGCTGCAAACAATAATAATGCCCACAAAAGGGGTTAAATGCAATTTTTTTTACTACCACATTCCACACCTGGTTTCACTGAGCAAGTGTATGCTTGCCATAGTGCTGTTCACATGCCATTGTATGCAGCTCAAAACCTGTGTTGTATCATAATAGGCTCTACTTTTGGATGACTTCTGTAAAGCTCAGGCTGATACACTGCAAACTTGCGAAAAACATGCAAATAGTTAAAACTTGCGTGATTGTCAAAGTGGGTTAAAAAAGGAAACTGCTTGGGGAAATATGGTTAAATACTGAAGGACTTCAGTAACTATTGGAGGTGGGGGGGAAACCACCATCCTCTCACCACCTTTCAGACTAAAACCTGGTATATATTACTGTAAAGTGCAGAGTGGGAGAAAATAGTGTTTACCCCTCTGCATATCCTGTTTCTGTGTGTTCTATGCTGTATATGCACTTGTGCTCCTTTGCCTCACTTCTTATGGCTTTCCTTTTGTCAGTGTGCTAGTGTTTTCTATACATACATTGTCCTGCTGAGTCTACATGGTGCTTTTGCTATGTGTAGATGGAGAACTGATGGTGTGAAATTGAGGTGGGTTGGGCTCGCTATGAGGCCTTGAGGCTTGTTGGGGGACAGCCCTGTGACCTGGAGGCTGAAATTATCTGTGCAAATGTGCTCAGTCAGACTTATGTCACTTTCAGTAGCTCAGTTGTCCAGTGACTTCTTAAGGTACCAGTGTCTGCAGAGGCTTTACAGAAATGTGGACAAATATAAATAAAAAAATACCTGATAGTCACCAGGATTCTCACAGAGGGACATATCCCCTAGAAATGTGGCTATGTCCTAATTTGTCCTGGTGTAGCAACAGAGTTAGCGTGTATTCTGTTTACTGCTAAGACTTCTGTGATCATAAATGTTGCTTTCTGGAAGCAGGATCCTGAATTCTCACTACTGGGGCTAGCTTGAGTCACTCCAGAAAGCCTGAGGCCAAAACTGTACCTGCAAGTTGGGGCATTTTCCCCCTGTCATTATGGTTTAAGTACAAACGTGAAACATTTTTTACTCCTAAATGTGCCGGGATGTACACACCCTTACTGTAGCTAATTCTCAGTAATCATCATTATCTTGCTTATGCCATAGCCTGTTGTGCTGTCTAAATGTTGTAACTTGCCTCTTCCTATGGTATTGTATATCATTTTGTTAGCATGTGGTATTGACTAAAGTGGGTAGCGGTATGTATTATTTTAGCAATAGTGTTTTAAATGTATTATGATAGCTTAATTTCTACCTAACTTATGTATATCATATTTTGCTGCCATTCATGACTTAAAGGTGACAGCAGACAGCGAACTTAGATCTTTCTGCTTAAAAAGCTGCCAGCTGAGCAGTTCTGAGTCAATGTACTGGAGAGCAGCAATACAAATACACTCTTTCCACTTCATTACACTCTTTTCCATTCCAGTCTGTAAAAACCAGCAACTGTCACTACTTTTCCTGGTGGTGTCACTTCACTGTTGAATTCTTGAAGGGTTTAACATTATAGGGTATTGCCAGCAGGTTGAGTTGTCTATATAAAGGCAACTAACCAGTATTTCTAACTAGCTCTAAAATCAAATAGGCGGGGAGAAGTGGCAGGAGGACTAAGGGAAATAAGGGTGTGAGCACCTGTCAGCCCCATATTTTCTTCTTCTGTGCACCAGCTTCTGGGGGATGGATGTGAGCTCTTCGCCCTACCTCTGCATTTGTATGAGAATCTGGAAAGTTCCTTCTCTTCTGTGGGGGTCTGACACCCTCTTCTTGCCCCTTCACATTGAGCCAGATTCTGGAGGGGGCTTCCCTTTCAGGGGGTGTCAGAGCCTCACTCCCAACTCTCCCAGGTGTGTGCCAGGATCTGGGGTTCCCTTCCTACCTCTAAGGTATGAACACCCCTCCCCCCACTTCTTTTATTCACTCATGAGAGCCAGGTTCCAGAGGAGGTTTCCCTTTCTGGGGAGATCAGAGACCCTTCTCTTGAGCAGCTTTTTGTCCAGGAGGTGCAATCCCTGTTATGTATGGGATTGTGGAGGAAGTTTCTTAGGATTTGAGGTGCCTTAATCCCACAGGCAAAAGGGGAGCTCCGGCCCATCCTTGATCGATGTCACTTCAACAGATCTCTCAAGAAACTAAGATTCCGCAGAGTCTTCCTGGCCTCCATCATTCCGCCCTTGGACGCAGGAGCCTAGTACACTGCCCCCGACCTAAAGGATACGTACTTTCACATTTCTATCTTCAGTAGTCACAGAGGATTTCTCAGGCCATGGTTACACTGGCACTTTATAGCGCTATAAAGCCCCCACGAGCGCTATAACCTACTCCCCGTCCACACTGGCAAGGCACTAATAGCGCTATAACCGTGGAGTTATAGCGCTATTATAAATCCACCTCCTCATGGGGAATAAGGGCTGTAGCGCAGCTGCTGTAGCGCTACAGCAAGAATGTGGACACCCACTGCGCTACAAGTAATCTCTGGAGATGCCTAGAGCCATTTAAGGCAATTGACGTCTCTTCCCTTTGTTTTGAACTCGGCTGGAGGAATGCGGAAGTACCTCTTTAGAGTTTCTCTCTTAACTCGGCAGATAAGCAATGCAAATGTTTAAGGAGGGAGCCTGTGTGAAAACAAAGCCTTCTGTGAATGGAGGCTCACTGACAGGCTTTCAGAAAAACGGAAAAACCACTCTCTCTGTCCCTCTGCATACACACAACGCGTCCCCCCTCACCCCCCTCGTTTAAAAAGCACGTTGCACCCAGCTGAATGCTGGGATACCTGCCCTAATGCGCTGCTCTTAATGCCGCATTAAGTGCCCCAAATGTGGCCATGCTATGCCGCAGGAGCATCTGAGTGTGGACATACAATAGCGCTATACATATTACTGTATAAGGGGACCGCTATAACCTATAGCGCTATAATCTTGTAAGTGTAACCATACCCTCAGATTTGTAGTGGGTCCTTGCCACTACCAGTTCCCTGCTGTTCCCTTCAGTCTAACGGTAGCCCCGGGGGGTGGAGTGGGGGGGGGGTTACGCAGTGTATTGTGGTTGTAGCAGCCTTCTTCAAGCAACAAGGTGTTCAGGTTTCCCCATACCTTCATGACTGTCTGATTAAAGATCGATCACAGACTCAAGTGCAAGACAGTATCAGCCTAGCCCGAACCACCTGTAGGGTGCTGAGCCTGCTGCTATATGAACAGAAGTCAACTCTCGTCCTGGTTCAGAGAATAAAATTTATTGGGGCAGTGCTTGACTCAATCCAAGCCAGGGCTTTCCTGCTGAAGGCCTGCTTCCAGACCATGGAAAACCTTATATCCAAGGCCCACCCAATCACAACAGCTTGAGGGTGCCTCAGGCTGCTAGGTCACTTGGCAGCTTGCACCTGTGTGGTTCAATACGAAAGGCTTTGCTTCAGGCCCCTTCAGATGTGCCTAGTGTCAGTATACTCCCCACCGCTTGGACGCAGTACTTATGATCCCGGCCCCCAGTCCTTGCCTCCCTGGGCTCGTGGAGGGAGCCAAGATCAGTAAAGATGGGGATGCCCTTCATGGTCCCACAGCCATTGGTGTCTTTAGTCTCAATATCATCAGACCTAGTGTGGGAAGTGCACCTCAACAACCTCAGGACTCAGGACCTCTGATCTTGGGAAGAACTCTATCCCCACATACACATCAGGGAGTTCAGGGCAATATGCCTGATTTGCCAAGTGTTCCTTCCCCAGGTCTCAGGCCAGGTGGTTCAAGTCCTGACAGACAATAGAGCAGCCATGTTCTATATCAACAAGCAAGAAGGGGCCTGATCTTCTGGCCTATCTCAGGAGGCCCTTGGTGTATGGAACTTTTATGTGTGACACTCCTTCTCTAGGTGTCTCATCTCCTGGGAGCCTGGAACATGTTGGCGGATCACCTCAGCTGGTCCTTCTCCTCTCACCACGAGTGGTCTCTTAACCCAGAGGTCATCAGTGTCATTCTCCGAAAGTGGGGACCTCCCCAGGTGGACATATTTGCCACCAGACAGTTCAGAACATGCCATCAGCTCCATTTCCTGCATGGGCATAGTATGGGCTCCCTCTCCGATGCCTTCCTGCTATCGTGGGCAGACCACCTACAGTACGCCTTTCCATCGATTCCCCTTGGTTCACACGGTTCTTCTAAAAATCAAATGGGACAAGTCAAGAGTTATCCCCATAGCACCAGTGTGGCCACACCAGCTTTGATTCGGAACACTTCTGGACCTCTCAGTGGCACCTCTACTCTTGCTCCCACTCCTCCCGTATTTGATTTCACAAGACCACAGTCAGCTGTTTAACACAAACCTTGCCTCCCTGCAACTAACTGCATGGATGCTGCATGGCTGAACCCTGAAGAATAGGCCTGCTCAGAACAGGTTAGACAAGTCTTACTAGATAGAAGAAAGCCTTCCACCAGGAATACCTACTTAGCTAAGTGGAAATCTTTCACTTGAGCCTCCAAATGGGATCTCTCTCTATCTTGATCTTCTCTTCAGTCTATTTTAGACTATTTGCTCCACCTAAAGCAGCAAGGTCTGGTACTCTTCTCTATTAAAGTTCATTTCGTGGCCATTTCAGCCTTCCACCCCCATCCCCAACCCGCCCACAGTGAATGGCAGATTAGTGGGTTTTTTACAAAATGATGGTCCGGTGTCTCAAAGGGTTGGAAAGGGTCCATCCTCAGGTTCACAGACCAGTCTCCCACTGGAACTTAAACCTGGTCCTGCTGAGGCTTACAGCCCTGCCCCCTGCTCACCTTCGAGCTGTTAGCATCCTGCTCCCTACTACTTCTCTCCTGGGAGGTCACCTTCTGGTGGCAATCATCTTGGCCAGAAGTGTCTCGAAGATCAAGACCCTTACATTAGAACCACCTTACACAGTGTTCTTCAAGGACAAGATCCAACTGTGCCCTCATCTAGCCTTTATGCCAAAGGTGGTATCACAAATCCACAGCAACCAGGTGATTTTTCTACCTGTCTTCCCAGAACTTCACAAAAGCTCTGAGGAATGATGTCTTCATACATTGGACGTTAGGCAGGCCCTCACTTTTTATACCGAGAGAACTAAGCCATTCCACAAATTCACTCAATTTGTGGCAATAGCAGAAAGAATGAGAGGGCGATCTATGTCAATCCAAAGAATCTCGTCCTGGATAACCACCTGCACTTGGGCTTGCTACAAAGAGGCGAATGTTCCACCTTCAGCCATCATTCACTCATTCCACAAGAGCCCAGGCTTTGTCAGCAATTTTCCTTGTGCAGGTACCAATCCAGGATATCTGCAGAGCCGCAACCTGGTCATTGGTTCATACCTTCACATCCCACTATACCATCACCCATGGGTCCAGGATGATGCCAGTTTTGGGAGAGCAGTGTTGCAATCAGCACGTACATGAACTCCAAGCCCATGTTCTGGGATATTGCTTGTGAGTCATGGAATGGATATGAACAAGCACTAAAGAGGAAAAAACAACTACTAACCTTTGTAATTCTTCGAGATTTGTTGTTCACGTTCATTCCATGACCCACTCTCCTACACTTCTGTTGGAGTTACCAGCAAGAAGGAACTGAGCGGGTTTGAGGCCAGCAGTGTCCCTTATACCGGCATGTATGTGCATGGCTACAGAGGGCTCTAGAGCTGGCCCAATGGATACCTCAAGGGAAAAATCTCTGACAACAGTACTTGCGGCGCATACACAGCTAGGCTAGAATGGACATGAGCAACACATCTCAAAGAATAACAATTATGAAATGTTAGTAACTGTTTTTCTCCCTTGTCAGCACACAGTTCCCAGTCTTTTACTGTTCAAACTGCTCTTCATCACTTGCTGAACTGGTAATTTAAATTATTTATATTTCATGGAAAGTTTGCAATTAAAATTGTTAAATGAAGGTCATTCAGATATTATAGTTAATGCATAAAGGGCATGATTTTCAGCCTCTGCTGCATTTCAGCATTCACAGTTTATTTAGACAAATCATTACTTGATATGTGGCAGTACATATCAATCAGGTACCTAGACATCTGAATAGCATAAATTTCACCTGTAAATTTTTTTTCCCAGCCCTTGTGCCCAAAGTGGAGGCCAGATCTTAAGGAATCTAAAGTCTATAATTTAAATAACATGATTTTATAATATTAGATACCAGATTGCCCATTATACATCATATTAATTGTAATTGTCAGAAAATTAATAATTTATTACACCTGAAAAGATGTATGATTGTTCTCTAGTTTCTAGTATACTGTACATTCTAATTCTAAAGGAACCAAAGTAATGGGGTTTGCATCACATCCCTGGGGGCTAGTCTATGCTCTCACCTTGGGGCACACAGACCTGGGCTGGTCATTACATTCATAACACCCTGCACCTTGATTGTTATTCCTTAAACATAACTTCTAGGACTCAAATGTTACAACATAACTGTAACTGACTTTTTTTGTTTAAGGAAAGAGCCAAATTCTTTAATGGAACATTCTGATTTTCTTATACGCTGGCCATGCAATAAATAGCATTGCCTATACATCACCATGGATAACTTGGTTCATTTACTTCCAGTAGTCTGTTGGGACGCCAGATGAGTGTTTTGTGCACCTGCACACAATGCCATGATGATATTATCATCAGCCCTTGCTATTAGTGGCACAAATGTTTAGATTAAGATCCAGGATAAAGCAAAAACCGAATAAAAAGCGTTGTTAATGGAGTAAGCATTTGACTCATCCTGGATCTCACCCCCCCGCCAAAAAAACCCCCAAAAATCCAGAACAAAAAAAACTAACCAAACAAAAACCAGTGAACAAATGTAAGGGTGAAGCAGATGAACTATGGTAGAGACTAGCTAAAAGAGAAGCAATGCATGTGTTATAGCAAATCACATTGTTTTCAATATGAAGTAAATCTTTTTTTTTTGCTTGAGATGCCAGATACATAACTCAGTCTTAATGGTTTTTTTTTTTTCAATGATCAACCTACCAGATCCAAATAGTGGGTTAAAGTCAGCTGCTTTTTTCTTAACTAA
Source organism: Dermatemys mawii (assembly GCA_007922305.1). NCBI lineage: Eukaryota > Metazoa > Chordata > Testudines > Dermatemydidae > Dermatemys > Dermatemys mawii. The sequence continues at coordinate 15,699,555 of ML677363.1, forward strand.
TGATATCGGTAAAAGGCCTCAATAGGCTTCAGCAATAAATATGTTAATGAGTGAGTGGTGGAAAAAATGACAGCTGGAGTTGCATGGCTACAGCGTGTCCTAGGTCACCTTTGGATGACAATCACGATATTGGACAGTTAGTCTCAGTGGTAGTAGGTAGTTCATCATCATTGTTCTCATTATGCCTCTGGCATTTAGGGCAGTGAAGAAGCCCCTCCACTTCTGTTTCTTTATGACAAGTCTTTCAATAGTTCCCCTGCTGTGCCCCAAGTTTTTCAGCCTAGCTTCCACAGCTCTTCACCATGTTGTTTTTAGGTGACCTCGTTTTTGCTTGCCTTCAGGTGTTCATCTTATTGTAGTAGTAAGTGGTTGGAGCCCTTTAAATAATGTAAGGAGGAACAAATGGTTATAAGGTTATTAAGTAGGGCCCAGTGAGCGTGGGTATGTAGTCTCTTGGGCAGAAGAAACACAGGCACCTGACCCATAGAACTGAACAAGGTTAAGGACAAGGGCCTACACAAAGCACACTTGCACAATAGGCGGCTGAACAGACACCGCAGCTTTTAATGAAGATTGTTGCTTGTAATACTGGACTTGCACAATAGAGTGATTGTTCAAACCTCTGTCCCCTTATCTTGCATGTGGGTTTGAAACAAAGTTTAATGCATAATAAACCTACACAGTTGTGTTCTTTGTGCTGCTCCCACAGATGTTTGGTGTTTGTTCCTCTTTATAGATGAAATACATGAAATTAAGTGCATCTCCCCTCCACTCCCATCCAAGAAAAAGCCTAGACAGAAGCATTCAAATAACTGTTTACCAGTGATATGCACGTAAAGAAGCTTGGTACTGGAGTATTGTTAACATTGCTTTATAACATTCTTACAAAAGATATAACAGATCTGTGCAAGGAAAAGTTGAAAACAGCATGAGTTTGCACCATGCTGCCTTATGGGAAAACTAGGCTGAGGAATCCTTTACTAAAAGCATTTGGAATCTTTTACTGGGCTTACTTCACAACTAGTTTGTTCCAGTCTTTTGACAGAGAAGGTGGGGAAGTGAAGAGAAGAGTTATGTTTAATCATTTCCTTAATCCTTCTGTTGGTTCCAGAGAGGGAAGGTGAAAATTAGCACAAGGAAATACACTGTTTTAAATCGAGAACTTCTCCCTTTTTAATTAGAACAACAACGAGAGGAAAAATATTGGTAGGAGAGAGGTTACATAAAAACAACAAATTTTAGCTATGAGCTTGCTTAAAGATAATAATACAAAACCCTCCTGAAGCCCTTGTGTAGCAATTTATCTGTTCTTGGAATAGTGAAGGTGGCAGAAGGGAAGGGTTGCTGAGGATTGGTTTAAATGAACAGATGTGAACAATTTTGTGATGTCATCTTTAGAATTATGTTTGACTCAAAACCACAGTGCATGCAATCATTGCAGTTGTGAATCTAAAGCCTTTCTTCATTTAAACACAGCTCTGCCCACAGGAGCCACACATTACATAGTTTTTTGGGGCTAAGGATGCTGCTAAGTCCATCCAGGAAGGCATCCCTCCAAGTGCAAGATGGCCTTAAGAACATGGCATGTTATGAATCTTTCCTGATTGTAGTCTACATTAGAGTTCGGATTTGTATCACAGGGGTGAATTCTCAATCCTGCAAGTTTTTCATGTTTAACAGTTAGTAGACTTGAGCGAGAAAACTACTGAACCATGGGTAGTTCAGGTAACTTAGGAAAACAAGTCTGGTGAAAGTGCATCTGAGAAGTTAGGTAGTTCAGGACACAATACCAGAAAAAGGGGAAGGACTTCAGAGAACAACAACAAAAATGATCAAGGGGGAAGAGAAGTTAACTTATTAGATCAATTAAAAAATATTTATTATTAAGGTACTCATCTGCTAAGTATGTTTGCAGAGGTGGGTTGTGTGGATATGGTAGCGGCCTGCAGATATTTGAAAGATACAACCAATGATAGAGGAATTATTTAGCAGGGAACATAGGCAGAATCTGGAGTGGTGAGCTGTAACTAATAGACGGAAATTAGGATGAATATCAGGAAAATCTTCATGACAGGAAGATGTATAAGACTGTTGAATAGGAAGCCACATCACTTGACATTTAAAACTAGACTGAACAAATCCATAGTAAATTTACAACAGGGTACAATCATACATTATCAGGGAAATTAATTAACTGATTCTGGGGAACTTTTCTAGCTCTAGGTGAGGTGATTTTTTTTTTTGATGAGCTACATAAGAAAATAGTCTCCTAATGTATCTGTATAAATTAAATTGACACAATGTAAAGAGATTCTACAAAACCACCTTCTTTCACTGGATGTCATCTTAGGTTTCTCTGAACTGGAGACTATCCACGAGGCTACAATTAGTGAATTTTAAATATTTATTTTCAAAACATCAGATTAACTTGACTCTTTTTCCCCTGGAGTTTACATGGTAAGGTGGCTTTTTTGAAATGGAGAACACATGCGACGAACATTAAATTTGAGTAGCTTTCCTTTTCAACAATGTTTTGCTTAAAAACAAGATCGACCCCAGTTGTCTTTAAATTATTTTATTCTATTCTTCTACAGTTCAGCTTTACTTCTCAAGTTATAAACAGCTGGATGCTGTTTTTCTCCAACATGTGCATGCTTTTCACTTCAATCAGATGTGTTTATTCCCCACTTCCCCCTCAATTTTGTGGAGTACAGTCCCCCCTTGCAGCATTTTCAGTAAACATGGGATCAGTTGAGTATACAGAAATAGTTTCTTCTATAAAATTTCCATAAAAAAATAGCAGGTATTTATTTACAAAGTGTGAAAGACTGCAAAGTAATAATTCCTTATTAGATTCAATACACTGTATGCTAACACCAATGCTCCCATTATGAAAGTAAAACATACTTTGTATTTCTGCCTGTCAGTGTTTAAAGCATATATTATCATCACATTCCTTTTATGCTACAGTCATTTACAATGTGGTAAAAATTAACATTACTTGATCAGAAAAAACAAATGAAGATAGCGTAATAGCAGCCTTTGCCAAAACAAATAGGGGTATAATTAAGATACCCAGCAAGAAAGAAACTCATGGAATATTAAAAATTTGCATCAAATTGTTTGAGGTAAGTTGCCCAGAAAGCCAGTAATGTGTTAGAGAGCAGTCTACTTTGGAAAAGTCTTTAGGCTATGTCTATACTACGCAGCACAACACAGTTATGCCACTGTTGCATAGACATTTACTACAGCGACAGATTTTTTTTTCCCATCACTATAGTAAAATCCACCTTTTGAGAGGTGGTAGCTAGATTAATGAACAATTCTGTCATCTACCTACCTGTATCTCTCGGGAGGTGGGGAGGAGGGAGGTGGGTTAGGTCAACCTAACCTGTTGCACAAGGCGAGAAGTTTTTCACAGCCTTGAGCAAGGTAGCTAAGTTGACCTAAGATTTAGGTGTAGACCAGGTCGTAGTAATAAGGCTTTAGCAGTACAGGAAAGGGGAGATGTAAAAATGCTTTTATTTAATGCACAAACACTTTGACAGAAAAACAGTAAGTTATTTTATGCCAGTAAATACTTTAGGGAAAAGACCATAAGGTTATTGGATTCAGTAAGAGAACAGAATGAATCAAACCCTCAACTGATCACCATAAAGCAAAGCAAATTTCCACTCATTCTATAGCTGAAGTACTAGAAATAGTTTAATCCTATACAATTTATAGCAGCACCAATTAGAGCCACTATAGCTAAAGTTGTCTCAGGGCTTCCATTTTTTCAGGAGTTCACAAACCTCTCAAAGTTTGGACTGAATTGAAACTTGGCATAAAACATCCAAGCCCATGACTGAGACTACTCTTCTGTTAACTTAAATAGGTAGAAAAGTGGTTAAAACAATCAATGGGCTTTTAAGTAGTTTCAGCACTTGAAACACAAAAAGGAAGGGTTTTAAAAAGTTAACTCCATGCAGAATTTAGTCCATACTGTGGATAAATACTTCACTTATTATTTTTACAAAATTACAATTGTTGTCATACTCATTCATGCTGTAATGGCTCCATAATATAGGTTGATACATAAGACTGTTGCCCAGTATCATTATCCGCTTTAAAAGAGTGATTATCTATTGCCAGATCCCACTGTTCAGAAGTGCCTACATACACCTACACCTACTAACTTTAAACTGTGTCCTGGCCTGTTCTATTGTCATATCTCACAATGACATGCAGGAGACCCAAATAAAAATATCCAGCTTGGTGTCTTGCTCCTGGGATAATTATTGCACTCAGGTCCCTGGAGGCTCAAGTTGAGTTTTGAACCCTCCATTTTTACACGTATGTAATGAACAGCACCACTGGAAGCAGGACTAATCTTTCACAGTAAGAATTCTGGGTGATATAAGGGTTATAAAATATACATACAAATTGACTACATTACGAGCCTATTTGAAGTGTGCTGTGTAAAATGCACATGCCATTTCATCAGAAACTGGGGAAGTGCACAGAATTTGTTTTTACCCAGAAGGTGCTTTTGTGAGGAAATGTTTTTCAGGTAATATGGTGATAAGAGACAAACCCAAAGCAATTATTAACCCTTACCTTTACATTAAAGGTTTAATAAACCCGAACAAAAAATTCAGATTTCAGGCTAATACAGTGATTTCAAGGGCATAATACAGAGTATCTTCTATATAATATTTGGTGCACAGACTGTTAATCCACAGTTTAATTAATATTTAATGCTGAATTTTCTTGCTTTTGTACATTTTGTGGTCATTCAAAATGTTAATCACATGGGGGAAAAAAAAGTTTTAACCAATCAAATATACATTCTATTAAAGGTTGACAGGCACCAAATTTAGATTTTACAAAAAACAAGATCAGCTGAAATGTTCCCATGAATTTGTTTTTAAATTCTAGTGAACAGATTTTTTATTTGGACTTGAACATTCCCTGGCAGCATTTACAGCCTAGCAATTACTGCTATTCTAGTGTCTGAGAGCCAGAACATGACAAGGGTTAACTGCTACATTTCACTCAGCCTGGGTAATGATGATAGACTAAATATTCGGGCTGTCAAACAATTAAAAAAATTAATCAGGCTGTTAAACAATACAATACCATTTATTTTAAATATTTTGAATGTTTATTACATTTTCAAATATATTGATTTCAATTACAACACAGCATACAAAGTGTACAGTGCTTACGTTATACATTTTGATCACAAATATTTTCACCATAAAAAAAATTTCCAATTCACCTCATACAAGTACTGTAGTGTAATCTCTATCATGAAAATTGAATTTACAAATGTACAAAAATAACTGTATTCAAAAATAAAACAAAGTGCACTCAGTCCTACTTCTTTGTTAGCCAATCACTCAGGTAAACAAGCTTGATTACAATTTGCAGGATAATGCTGCCTCCTTCTTGTTTACAATGTCACCACAAAGTGAGACTAGGCATTCGCATGGCACTGTTGTAGCTGACTTTGCAAAATATTTACGTTCCAGATGTGCTAAAAATTCGTATGTCCCTTCATGCTTCAGTCAGCATTCCAAAGGACATGCGTCTAATGCTGCTGATGGATTCTGCTCAGTGACAATCCAAAGCAGTGCAGACCGACGCATGTTCATTTTCATCATCTGACTCAGATGCCACAAGCAGAAGATTGATGTGGAAACTACAGAACCGAACCACCAAAAGAAAAAATCAGAGTGTTGCTCTTCTGTGGTTTCTAAAAGCATGCTCCAAACCTCGTCCCTCTCAGACTTTGGATGGCATTTCAGATTCTTAAACCTTGGGTTGAGTGCTGTAGCTATTTTTAGAAATCTCACATCGATACCTTCTTTGCATTTTGTCAAATCTGCTGTGAAAGTATTCTTAAAATGAACATGTGCTGGGTCATTATCCGAGACTACTATAACATGAAATATATGGCAGAATGCAGGGGAAATAGAGCAGGGAACATACAATTCTCCCCTCAATGAGTCCAGCAACAAATTTAATTGACATTTTTTTTTAATGAGGATCATCAGCATGAAACCATGTCCTCTGGAATGATGGCTGAAACATGAAGGAGCATATGAATGTTTAGCGTATCTGGCATGCAAATATCTTGTAACTCAGACTACGAAAGTACCATGCAAATGCCTGTTCTCACTTTCAGGTGACATTGTAAATGAGAAGCAGGCAGCAGTATCTCCCATCAATGTAAGCAAACTTGTTTGTCTTAGCAATTGCCAAAATAAGAAGTAGGACTGAGTGACTTGTAGACTCTAAAGTTTTACATGGTTTTGTTCTGGAGTGCAGTTATGTAATAAAAAAAAATCCGCATTTGTAAGTTACACTTTCGCAATAAAGAGATTGGACTTCAGTACTTCTATGAGGTGAATTGAAAAATACTACTACTTTTATCATTTTTACCATGTATATATTTGTAATAAAAAATAATATAAAGTGAGCACTGTGCATGCACTTTGAATTCTGTGTTGTAATTGAAATAGATATTGAAAATGTAAAAAAAATCCAAAAATATTTAATACAATAAAATACCAATGTAAATGTAAGTGTGATTAATTGCAATTGTTTTAATCAGGATTAATTTTTTTGAGTTAATTGTGTGAGTTAACTGCAATTAATTGGACAGCTCTACTAAATATCATTACTAAAGAATAATTTAAATTTTAAAATTCTGCTATTAACTAGGCAGAAAAGGGAATTCGTTCTAAACAACTGTTTTAAAGTTAATTTTAATAATACTATAATGAATGTTTCTTCACCTAGTGAGGGGGGGTCTCTCCTCTTAAATAAACAACAGCAACAGGCCTTTGGCTTCACCACATCCCAGGCATGAGACAAGTGCAAGAGCATTAACTGCCTCAAGTCTTATTCTGACTAAAGGAAGCTTACATTAACTAGAAAGAGAGTGATCTTTTTAGATCATGATCATGATGTGTAATCCCAAAAAAGGACAAAGTTAAATAAGCTCAAACATAGTCCTAGCCCTGTCTCACTTTATCTGGATAGTTCAGCATTTAGAGTATATTAGGATCATGCAATTAAGAGACATCTGCAACAACAATGTACAACTGTTTGGGTCAAGACTGAAAGCCCATTTTTGTTTTGGTTTGTTTATTCTATGTTAAATGCACCTTGCAATTACTTGCGTTATTTTTTCTAAATCGGGGTAGTTTGGATTTTAGACTAATTAAAGGTAAAGTATTTTTAAAATGCCTCTGAATATTTTCAGTTTTAGAAGTGCCTGTTAATTATCTAAATGACCATTATCTAATTTTTAGATTGTAACAAATACATTTTAGAGGTGGTTTTGTTTAACAAGGTAGTATGGAGGGAAAAAAATAGAGATGTTTTGACAACTATGTTTTTAAATGATAGATTCTACCCAAAAACAGCTTTTTATGGATGACTTGTTTGAGAAGTGATTATTTAGAATCAAACTTTGGCTCTATCACACCTTGTTGCAAGGTGGGTAAAGTAATGTCTTTTATTGGATCAACTTCTCTTGGTGAAAGATGAGCTTTCAGCCTACACAGAGCTCTTCTTCACCTACAGAAGTTGGTCCAATAAAAGATATTACCTCACCCACTTTGTCTTCCTAATATTATGACACCAGCCTTGGAAACAACTTCTCCATACAAGAAAGTTGTACCAGTTTAACTATGGCTATGTCTATACTACAGCCTGTTTGCAGAACGTATGTCGCTCAGGTGTGTGAATAAATCACCCCCCTGAGCGACAAAAGTTACACTGACACAAGCATCAGTGTGGAGAGAAGCTCTCCCCCATGACATAGCTTCTGCCACTCATAGAGGTGGTTTTATTATGCTAATAGGAGAGCTCTCACTCATCGGCATAGAGCACCTTCACCATACGCGCTGCAGCGGTATCACTGCGGCATTCTATGCGTAGACATGCCCTAAAGGTCTGATTTTGAACTGATTTAGTTAAATTGATGCAAACTTCTGTGTGGTTTAAAGCAGTTTTGTTGCAGTTTAGTTTAAGTCTATTAGGAATCTTTGTAACCTATTTCAGAATAAGCCACTCTTAAAACCAATGCAAACTCCATGGTGGATATTTTTATTTTGGTTTCAGTAAGTGAGTTTAAAAGCACACCTTCAGCTAAAGTGGAATAACTCATACAGATGAGACTTTCGAATAGATTAATTTTATCACTGACTTCAGTAGAACCAACATTTGATTTGTAGAAATTAAAAATCTGGCACAACTACACTGTAATAATTAATAGCCAGATTCATTAAACGTTAGCACTAACTTCCACACAATACAAATTTCCCCCATCCCACCCTGGAAACATACACATTTTTAGGATGTTTGTGGTACAGTCTAGCAGGTCTTATTGACTCTTTCCTTAAGTTTAGAAAAGCCCCCAATCCCTAAAATAAGATGGTTAATATGTAAAGATGTTTACTGCAACAGATTTAAAATGTATACACACAATTATATTCGTCACGGCTAATTACTTCATGTGCTTCCTCAAATTTAAGTAAATCATATCCAATAAATAAACATTTAAATCATCCAGAATAGCAGTACAAAAAAACAAAACAACAAAAAAGCACTCTCAACCAATAAGTCACTTTTCAAATGTTAATATTACAATTTTCTTTATGCTTAAAGTTTAATTGCTATCTGTCACCAGATAACAATGGACATATTAGTGGTATCACACAATATGGCAACTAAACAGAAGATGAGAACACCAGTCAAGGTGTTAATGATCACATTAGTATGGTAATGCCTCCTGGTGACACTTAGAGTTAAAGGGCTTTTTCGAGGGACTGAACACCAGTTGCTCCTATAGACTAAATGGAAGTTGTGGGTACTTTGCAGTTTGAAATCTCCTTATAATTCAGATCCATTTAAAGCTCAATTGAGATGCACCATCAGGTCTTGGTACAGTCCTGCAATTTTGCAGCAGGCCTCATCAGACAAAAAGGAGGTTAAGTTACTTGCCTGAGTTCACACAGAGACTCTCCATCTGGATGAGGACCAGTTTCCAGATTTTAATGTAACACAACTGCCTGTGTTAAAATTCCTTCTGGAACACAGAATCTCAAACAACTTCCTTTTCAAGTCCCAAACCTGGTTTTATGTTTTGTATGATTTAACTGTTTTCAGGGAGTAGGAGATGAATTTGTGAAGCTGACCAGTTAATAAAGCTAAATACTTTCCAGTATTAAAATACAACAGAGAGGCTGGTGATGCTATGCCACGGTACTTATCAAAAAGTGATAATACTGCAATGTGCTCTTAATGGGAGTTTTGCTATGGACTTCAATAAGAGGAAGCATGCCAAGCTCCTGGTAAAGAACATTTTTTCTTGACTTTTTGTCATTAAGCAAAATTATTATACGACTCCTAGGTTCAAAGTGGTACTTATGGATTTCTTGTTTTCCAAGGCCTGTTGCAGTGCTTGGTAGATGGTAAGATAGGGTGGATCCTGGACAACACATTGACTTTTTTTTTTTTTTTTTTTTTTTTTTTAAGTGGTTTCATGAACAGAGGAACCATTTTCCAAAGGTTAATGATGCAAAAACAGTACATGGTGTTTAAATGTGTCTAAACATGGCAGACTGCAATAAATATTCAGTAGGAAGTCTGGCAATTTTGTAAAACTCGTAACTAAATAACACAGCCATAGTCATTGTGGTCTAACAACTAATACTGGTATTTAGAAATATCTAAAATATTTACATGGACTATAAAGATGAAAAAGGAATCATTTCATACTTCACTCTTAATTAGGTTTAGCATATTGAAGAGAGTAAAATCTTAGACTATCTTAAACTTGCATATCAAAACATTTCAGGTCAACCTATACTGCTTTGATATTAAGGAAAGTGTGGAATGTTTAAAAATTCTCTGTTCAGAGACATTCTAGGCACCAAGTTGTGATGCTAAATGTAGAACTGGACTCAACTCTGAGATTTTGGGAGTCCAAGTCAGCCATTTAAAGACATTTTTAGACAGTTTTTTCCTATATTTAACCATTGTTCTGGTATGATTTGTAATTGATATTTTCCACTAAATGCAGTAACTTCACTGTGACTCAACTTATTTAACAACATCTTTAGTCACAATTGAGTCAAATATATAAACCAGTATTTTAGACATTTGCCTCTTCCAAAGCTGCAAATAAGTATTTTAAATTAATATGACCTTCAGTAAATAGAGATGCCATTTATTCACTAAAGAAGCCCAGTTTAACAACATTTTGGGTTGACATGATTGTGAAAATCCTTTGAGTGATATTAAAGCAAAACTACTACTACTCCAATGCTTATGTCTAAAGTGTGAGAATTATTTTTGATAACTTGACAGAGTATAAAATCAGATTCCAGTTTTTCCTTTTAAAAAAAATTCTGTGAAAACAGTTGTTTGCAGTTAAATGTTCCCCTGCAGTGTCAACAGTGTCTGTTAGTGCAGAACAGTTAGAAAATGGAATTAACTAGAAACAAAAAGTTAAATTTGATTAGTCTGTTTTCGTTATCTTAGCTGAGTGAAATCCAAAAAGTCAAACTGCAGTAGTAGTGCAAGTTAGATTTTTCACAAGAATCTTAACTTAAAAAGTTATTTGTTCCTAAAATAATATTTTATTTTACTGTGTCCCTTGAAAACTGAAACACTGCCTGAAAATGTATGATGTCCGTACTGTGGAAGGAATTACAACAAAAGAGTTTCTATTTGATTTTCTAGAGTAGCTTAAGATCTGTGTAGATTTTCAATGGAGAATTTCTTTTTAAACTATCAGACAGTTTATTAACACTACTGTCTTCACTAATGTAGAGAACACTACCTTTTTTATCCTGACTATATATAATGGCTAACAAGCAGTTATTTATAATAAATTAGGCCCAAAATATCAATGGAATAAAATAATGGAAAAATATGAACCTTTCAAATATACTAATTTCATTCTTTACAATATCTAAAATGGATTTCATCTAGTTCAAGATTAATTTAGCCACTTGCATTTTATATTATTTTGACTCTTCTATATAGCAAGTTGAACAGAACAAAGCAAACAGCCTAAGAGCTCCTCCCCATAATGGTTTTAATATGCAAGATATTTAAAACTATTTTAGCTTTTTTTTTTTTTTTAAAAAAAAAAAAAGATAGCAGAGGCTAAAGACAATGTATGAATCGGCACCTATTGGTCAACACTATAATCATCTCCATTCTGAGTGGGATAAATGAGGGGGAAGAGAGAGACTGGAGAAGCAATGTCCCAAGTTATGAAAAATAAACTTGTGCACTTAGCAGTTAGTCTCCTAAATCTTCAGGGATTTTGCTTTTTTCCTTGGTTGCAGTTGAAACACTTTGTTTGCTCTGTGGCAGTATACCACACTGTGTTCAGTTATAAAAAGTTTTCCATCTGTCTCTTAACTTTGGGTGCTTTTTGTGTGTGCAAGTTTCCATTTAGTTTCACTGAACACAGTGCAAACAAAGGCAAAAAACTGAAGTTACATCATGAAAACCTGGAGCTCACACTAAAAAACACATAAAAGCAGCATCGTGTATATTCTGTTTTCAACTGTCTTCATTCTGGGGAAGAGGAATCATCATCGTCGTCGTCATCATCTTCATCATTGAATGAGCATGGGGTTTCTCCTCGTGACTCCGAATAACGTGATGTTGCACTGCTGGACTGTTGACTACCAGGGGCAAGGAACTGCCCAGTTGCTAAGGCCACTTCAGCATCCAGACACAATCCTGGATTTCCACTATCAAAACAACAAAGAAGTCATCCTGTAACTTGAAAGAATTTCTCATGATGTTTAAGAGCTTTTTGTGGCTTCTTGTTATTATTTAAAAAGAATCTACCACCCAGGAACTACTTGAAACATTTTAATTTAAAATTAATCTAGTATTTATGAAAGAGGTCGGGAGTGCAGTAAAGCAAAAGAAACATAGGGATCAAGAAGGGGTATGCCAATTTCTCTTGTCCCAGCTAGGGAAGCTCCTGAAGCCAAGAGAAGGAATCAAAAAGGAATGATTCTCCTGTTGCCTTGTCTATGCTATAGTGTGTGTGCATTGAGAGGTGAACTGCCATGAGCAAGAGCTTGTTAGGAACTATAGGGGCCAGAAAAAACTGAAAAAACCAGGATCTCTATCTAAAAATTAAAGCAAGGATTAGGCAGTGTGAAACTTAATTTTTGCCAGCACCATCAGGGAAATAACACGTACAGACATCAAAAATTTCAACTAAAATCCTCAAGGCTCCAACTTGGGTGAAAATGAAATAAAAAAAGTCTCATCTTACACCTCATGATGAATAATGTATATAAAAAAGTGAACTGTTCACAAAACGTTCTGAATTATGAACAAACTATTTTAGATTTGTCTAAAAGGTGAAGACACACCACTTTTTCAAATCTCCTATACAAACACAGTTTGTCCAATTAAACTCAAATGTACACATGCACATTCTTCTGTGGGTAGAGACTACAAATTAGAAATTGTCCGTGGAAAGAAGTCTTTTATCAGGAAGTTAGAATGTTCCAAAAATCGGTCATCACAGAAACCCACTTTTATGCATTTGAAATGCTACAGTGATGCCTCTGTGGTGCTTCAGTATGGAGCAGAAGTCTCCAAGCAGTAGATCACGATCAATTCGTCGATCATGGAGTCTCTGACAGTCAACCGTAATCTCTGGCTGCTAAAAGTCCGTCGGCACAGCAGGCTAGGGCAGGCTCCTTGCCTGTCCTGGCCCTGTGTCACTCCCAGAAGTGGACAGCATACCCCTGAGGCCCTGGGGGAAAGGTGGGGACAGGGGTCTCCGTGCACTGCTCCTGCCCGCAAGCACTGCCCCCATTGGCTAGGAATGGGGAACTGCAGCCAATGGGAGCTTCAGGGGCAGTGCCTGCAGAGAGGGGCAGTGCGCAGAGCCACATGCCCCTCCTACCCAAGGGCTGCAAGGGTGTGATGGCTGCTTCTAGGACCCGTGCGGCCAGGATAGGCAGGAAGCTACATCACTGATTGGAGACGCTTGAAATAAGTGCTGTCTGGTGGGAGCTCGCACCCCAGCCCTGAACCCCTCCTGGAACCTATACCCCATCTTGGACCCCAACAATCTGCCCCAGTCTAGAGCTCCCTCTTGCACCCTAACTCCCTTCCCAGAGCTTGCACCCTCACCCTCTCCTGCATCCCAACTTCCTGCCCCAGGCTTAGCCCAGAGCCCCCTCCCACACTCAACCCCTCAGCCTCAACCCAGAGCCTGCACCCCAACTTCCTGCCCCAGCCAGGTGAAAGTGAGGGTGGGGGAGAGTAAGCGACAATGGAGGGGGGAGATGGAGCGAGTGGGGCAGGGTAGATTCTTGGTTGTACTTAAATTAAAAAAAAATCTTTTACGTAAAAAGGTTGGAGACCACTGGTATAGACTTTACCCACACTAACAGGACAGGTTCTGCTGTCCAGGGTCAGCTCTAACTTTTTTGCTGCCCCAAGCTTAAAAAAACAGGGTGGCCAGAGGAGCGAAGCTGGGGTGGGGTGCAGCGGGAAAGCACGTGATTGCTATGCTGGTGTCTGAAGTCAGCCCTGCTGCTGTTGTCAGAGGAAATGCACTTTCCCTAAAGCCGGTAGCGAGGTCAACAGAATTCTTTAGTCAACTTAGTGCTGTCTGTATGGGGGTTAGTTTGGATTAACTGTGTCACTCACATGCCTGAGCGATGTAGCTGGAACAACCTAACTTTTTAGTGTAGTTCAGGCCATAGTGTCCTTTATATTTAGTTGGGGTGAAATTCATTCCTGTGCTACAACACCCTATTTTGAGATGGTAAGTGGTGCACCGGGGCAAATTTTGCACTTTATCAATATGAGTATCACAGAAAACCATTCTTCATTGTTTGAAACAGAAAAATCACTTTCTAGTTACCTTGATTTAGAAATAGAGGTACTGCCATCCGTTTCTAAAGTTGACACTGAATGAGCTGAATTTAAAAGTAACCCCTGGTTCAACCAGGTTAGTCCTGTAGACATATCTAAAAGAAAACAGAGTTACACATTAAAGTTACAGCAACATTTTTCCTTCTTTACAACGTTAGAATCTTCATTTAATTTGCTTTCGGATGTCTAACTTAATTTAAACATCGTGCTGTTTTTGCATCATTAACCATAGAATTGCTAGTACAATCATCATCAAAAGTTGTACTCAGGAAATGTTCAGTATTTATTTTCCACAAATGACTTTCAGATTAAATCTGCTCTGTTGAAAGTGTCAAAGAGGTTCCAAGTACTGTAATTTCAAGATCAGCTTAATATCTAAATTGTGGGAAATAGCTGTTCTCCCTTTGCTCCATACTTCACTAACTGCAGATATCAGCATTTAGTTTATTGTGCTGATTATACAAGACCCAGACCAACATTCATAGCCTCAAAACTTTAACAACACAGGGTTGAGATTGACTGGCAGTGCCTCATACCCTTTCATAATGCTGACTGCAACTATACTTAAAACTTTGAAAACCAGGAGTTATGGCATGCACACCAGCCTTACCATTCAATATTAACTCTGGCACCTAAACCTGGCAAGAGTCATTGTTGATATACTGTAATTTCAGCCAAGGTTGCCCTAAAATAAGCAGATATGACGAATGAAGTAAATGTGGCCTGTTGTACAGAACTGTATTCTCGTTTGTCTACATGCATTCCCACCACACTTCACTGTGCTAAGGATGGGTGTGTTGACTTGTACAGAGATTATTTTTGGCAGGTTACCACAGAGTTGTATCTGTACCCACAGAACCTGAGACCCTTCATTTCTGTGCTGAGTTTTGTGCATGTGCAAATAGGAGAGCACAGTAGTTTATCCTTGATGCAGAAACATGTAGCAGTCTGGGAGTAAACATGACAGCATGATGTAAAACAGACAGAAAAAGGTGATGTTCCAGAGGGAAGTCTTGTAGAGTTAAAGGATGGAAACATCTGGCAACTCGGGGGATGGTTTATGCAGGTGAGGTGAGGTGATCAAGTATAGACCAGCATAGATGCTGACTTCCCTCTGACCAGTGGGTGCTCAACCCCCTGGTCCCTGCCCCTGCACCGCCCTTGCTCCGCTCCCATTCCACCCCTTCCCCCAAGTCCCTGCCCCTCATTCCACCCCCTTCCCCACCTCTTCTGCACCTCCTCCCCTGAGTGTGCTGCATCTCTGCTCCTCTCCCTCCCTTCCGGAAAGTCTTAAGTGCTGCCAAACAGCTATTAAGTGGCGGGGAGTGCTGGTACAGAGGGGAAGGAGCGGGGACATGGCATGCTCAGATGGGGCCCCAGGTGGAGAGCTTGGGTGCCAGTGGGTGCAGAGCTGCAGCAGTAATTAAACTGCTTTTGCATGTCCACACTATGCTCCTCGTGTCAGTGGTGCACGCCCTCACCAGAAGTGCTTGACCGATTTAACTATCGGTGTAGGGCATTGTGGGACAGCTTTTGAAAGGTGACAGCACTCGATGTAAGCAATGCAGTGTCAACACTAACACTGCATCAACCTAACTACATTACAAGATACATAATAACCACACCTCCGACTTAAGTGCTAAGCCAGTGTGAATTTTAGTGTAGATACCTACAAAGTTAGGTCAATGTAAGCTGCCTTATGTAAACCTAACTCTGTAGGGTAGGCCAGCACTAAATGTTTCTACTGTCTTACAAACTGCCTCCCCACAGAAACTTCAGTATTGAGAGGAGAAATTGGTAGGTCTGATCCCTTGGTTTGTGTAGATTGGATGAATTATTGTAGGAAGCTGAAAATTGTTTTATTTTTCATGATAAACATCAGTTACCATGCTGACTGACAATGGCATCCTGGCACTGCATCAGTCAATACTGATCTTATGCCAGTCTTTGTATAGTGCTCTTATTAGGGGGGCATTACCTGAAGCTCAGCAACCCACTTGAACATTCTGACATCCATCAAAGTTGCAGCTACTTGCTTTTCTTTGTTTATATTCACTTCTGTTGTTCAGGAAATGGGTGAGAAGCATATGGCATGATTTACGTTACCCTAATGCTGTTGCTTACGACAGTCTTTTACCTTCCCTCTATTTGTAATTATTTTCCTTGGCAATACTTAAGAGTAAAATGGAAGTATGCAACTGGGTTTTAGAATATTCTGAAATCTTGGCTCTTTAAACCAAAAGTTTTTCTTTCAGGCCTGTCCTTTCAGAAGGAGCCCTTGCAGAGTGCAGACAGAGAGCAACTATCACAACACACAAAATACACCTACACTACCTTTAGCAGAAGGTTTTTTTGGTCAATCTAGTTAAATCACTTTGAGAGGTGATGTCTGTCAACCTAACTGCATCTACACTGGGGTTTAGGTCAATGTAACAGGGTCGCAAAATTTTTCACAGCCCTGAGCGCCATAGCTAGGTCAATATAATTTTAAATGTAGACCAGGCCTCAATCTCAGGAAGCTGACAAGGGCAGGATTCAAACTTACAGTACATGGGTGCCACTTGGCATTCCTGGGGGAATTCTGTACCACTGCACAATGCAGAATTTGCACAGAATTCCTTGCATTGAGCGGAGTGCCCAGCACAGCAGGAATAGAAGATAGTAAAGAAGCTGGGAGGAGTAAAGGTTCTGGGGGTGCAGGTATCTAGATAGAGTAGGGTGCCCCACAGTTGGGCTCTGCAGGGTGGCGGGACCACACAGCCCCCCTCCCACAGCCTCCCAACTGGAACTGGGTTGCAACAGGGGTTTCTTTAACTTTCTACTCCTGGGGGAATGTTTTTTTTGTTGTTGTGTGTGTTGTTGACAGGTATTTTGAAATCAATTAGCAAAATAAAGGAAACTGGAGTGATTCTATTTTGACAATAACATATGCAGAATTTTAAAATTTAAATTTTAAAATTTAAATTTTAAAATATTGTGTGCAGCTTTTTTTTTTGGGGCACAGAATTCACCCAGGAATATATTTGGGTTCAGTGGCCACAGCACATCACCTTAAGCTACATACTCTAAAATGTCAGCATGTCTGCAGATACTGATTGCAGTAGAGCCCTCAGTCCGGCTGTACCTGCATAAATAACTTTCTCTGGATCAAGCTACTGTATAGATCCAATGTTTACCCTGAATAACTTTTTAAAATATTGCTTCGCTAAAGGTGCTGGAGATTCATCCTGTGTAAGTGGTATCACAAAAGAAGTTAAACTATAAAATTATGTCACATGAGTTTATTTCTTGGTGATGGTGGGAGGGATGGACTCTACCTTATATTGGACCATTAAGCCTGCCCTGGGTCTATTCAGACACAGCAATTTCCAAGACATTCTAAATAAGCATGTGGATTTTAGAGCCATTAAGCGATAAACTGATCGCAAGCTAAAGTACAGTGCTGCTACCACATCCCTGTACATACAGTAACTCCTCGCTTAACATTGTAGTTATGTTCCTGAAAAGTGTGACTTTAAGCAAAATGATGTTGAACAAATCCAAGTTCCCCATAAGAATTAATGTAAATAGGGAGGGTTAGGTTCCAGGGAATATTTTTTGCTAGACAAAAGACTATTTTATATATATATATATACACAGTGTAAGTTGTAAACAAACAATTTAATACTGTACACAGCAATGATGGTTGTGAAGCTTGGTTGAGGTGGTGAAGTCAGAGGGTGGGATATTTTCAGGGAATGCCTTATTGCTAAATGATGAACTAGCTTTTGGCTGAGCCATATTGTTAACATACCCTCACACTACAAGGCAGCATGACAGAGACAGACACACACTGTGTGTGTGTGTGTGTGTGTGTGTGTGTGTGTGTGATGGATGCACGCTGCCCCTTTAAGTACGTGTCCCTACTCTTAAAGACATTGCCTTTTTAAGTGGGTCAGGAAGTTGAAACAGCAGCTGCTGCCCCAAGCTCACTCTCTGTCTCTCCCTGCTGGTGTCCCCTTCCTGCTCTATATGGAGAAGGGGTAAGTTGGGTGCAGGAACAGGAGGGAGGGGGACACCCTGATGTTAGCCCCTCTTTTCCCCCCTGCCCCTGCACAGCAAACAGAAGGCTTCTGGGAGCAGCTCCAAGGCAGAGGGCAGGAGCAGCACGTGGCAATGTGGGGAGGGACAGCTGAACTGCTGGCAATTGGTAGCCTGCTGGGCAGCTGCTGCACAGGGAACTTAGGGGAGTAGGGAGCTGATAGAGGGGCTGCTGGTCCATCCTGGTCCCAAGCCCCTACCAGCTAGCTGCAATGGGCTACTCTTCCTGCAAGCAGTGGATAAAGCAGGCGGCTGCCAAACGATGTCAGAAGGGAGCATTGCACGACTTTAAATGAGCACGTTGCCTAATTGATCAGCAACGAAACAACGCTAACCGGAGCTACTTTAAGTGAGGAGTTACTGTATAATACACGTTCTTGTTCAGAAACTATTGTCTTCGCAATGCCGGCAGTAGTATACCCCGTATACTTCGCAATGCTGGCAGTAGTATAAACAACAGGAAGTTATACTTTGCTGAGAGAACCATGTATTCAGGCAAATGCCCTCTTTTTGACACCTTTGCAAAACATATTTAAAGCAGCTACCCCTATTTGTTACTACAGGCATCTGATTGTGGTAACTACATAATTTATACTGATCCTCACACTGCATAATTATATTAGGAGCAACCAATAATAGAAACCTTCAAACTAAATGTACACAATACTAGATTAAAAGAACCAAAACTTTTGGCCATATTTTCTCATAACCAAAATAAAACAGCTTTGAAAAATGTACTCAAAGCAACCCACACCTAAAAAGTACAGTACTGGTCCAGAGTACTTTGAATAAAGGCAAGTCAGTACAGGATTTGTGATTAGCAGCCAGAAGCCTATGTGGATTGCTAGTGTGTTACCAAAATTACGCCAACAACAACAATTTTGCTTTTTTAAGAGTATAAAAACTTATACCAATGTATATATTATAAATTATCATCTCAGTCACTGGACAGCTTCCAACTGCATTATCCTCCCAAGGAGAACTATAAAATTACTTTGTTTACAAGAAGAAAAATTCTTCTATTTGCAGCAGAAATACCATTACTTTCTATAGAGCTTCCACACCTCGGGAACAAAGTATTAAAAATTAATCTTCTATTATTAGCTACAGGAAAGGAACCCAAGATTTTTTAAAATAATAAACAACAAAAATCAATACAACAGACATTAGGTGAAATGAAAATCAGATTAACTACACAGGTGCCAGGCTAATGGCACTGTTCCAATTTTTCTGAAAATTAAGTGTTGAAATTTCTTTTTAGCAATTTACTGTGTAATATTCCTTTCATCGGAGAAAGCTCTCCTAAAGTGAGTCAGAAAGTTTAAGAGAACTTTAGAACAAATTAAGGTTAAACTGATAATAGCCAAAGACCAGAAGCATGTAAGTAACCTATAATAATGCATCATGCTGTCTATGTCTATAACTGGAAGCCCACCTAGCTATGACCACTAAGCAATTCATCCAAGCAGAATGTCTAGGAGAAGAGGGAGGGAAGAGAAAATCCTTTTTGTGTACAGGATGTGACCAACCTTGGAGTTAATATCCAAAAAGGCTTTCATAATACTGAGAACTAATGTAACAAACACTGGACTAAAATGTCAAAGAGAGAAGACTGAAAATATAGGAGAAAATACAAGTTTACAATGATACTTGCGATGACAGGAAAATACAAAAAGAATCTATACTATGCATTAAAAAAACCAAAACCACACACATACAGAAACTTATTCAAGGAGAGTTCAGCTATTAGACTGTCACACTGCAATTCTAATAAGAGATCAACACTCCTAATTTTAAGAGCAAGTTCTACCTTTTAATAAAGGAAGGTTATAACATTTTCTAGGAAGTTTAAAGTTTAAAACAGGGGGCCTGCAACCTGAGCCCTGCCACTTCGGGCTGAAAGGCATGAGCTTTGGCTTCAGCCTGGTGTGGTTGGGCTCGGGCTTTGGATTTGGACAGGAGTCAAGCAAGTCTAAGCCATTCGTGACGACCGACCCACCTTGGGGCCCCGATTCACAGTTTGAGAACTGCTGCATTTAAAACTCACTACCTCTCATTCTTATTTAACATTTATAATGCAATAGTACTCAGAGGGCCAATTAAAATCAGGGCCTCATTTTGCTATGTGCTGTACAAATACAAAGGAATATGTGGTCCCTGCAAAATGAGAGATTTATAAGGAGAATCTCCTCAATAAGCTGAAAGAGCAACGTAAACATTAACACATTGTAAAATTTAAGATCGTAAGTGATATTAGTCTAATATCAGATCTGTGCTAAGGTGCTCACACATTTTGGGGGGAGTGAGGGAGAGGAGACGAAAAGAAATGGATTTCCTTTTATAGGTCTTTCCTGTTCTTGTTATCCAGGATTCTTTTGAGCTTAAAAAGGAATGGCAACGACACAAGGAAAATACTGTCATTTTGAGGGGCTCTGACTGTATTATTGAGTCTCAAGGGTTGATGTTGTCACCAGAAACTATTAATGGAATTATTCCTGTGCACTGCAGCCCATTCATGAATCAAAATTCTAAACAATTTTAAATTAAGTCTACTTGTGCCCATCGAAGATTAATTTTAAAACCACCAGTCATTTATGGGATCCTGCTGGCTTTCATAAATCTGCGTCAAACTGTCTTATGCCTCATGCTTATGTAGTTTGACATAATTAGAAATGCTTCAGTAAGTTATGGCTTTGAATTTAATCAAGGATAATATTTAAAAGCTTCATTTAACTTACCTGTGACATAGCTTTCTAAAGCTTTTGGCACCAATGATTTTGCAGTTCTTAGATCCTCTGCTGAGCATTTGCCTGTCTCTAGGCCAAAGGACATTCCCATTCGCTTCAGCACCTCAATGTCATCATGAATCTCAAACGTGTTATCAAAATTAAAGAGGTATTCAAATCTGTACAGGAGAAATATCAAAGTGAGATGGTTCTGGAAGGAACTATGGGTCTGATTATATTTTCCTGTGCTATACATTGAGGAAGTAAGTCTACAGATACAATTACAATATTTTAGATTTCTTCAGAGGTCAAAGATGCATTTTTTTCTAAATACCATGGGTATAGCAAGAGCTTTTCTTCTGTACTTAGGAGACTGGCATCTCTGCAGGGTTCAAATGATCATATTTCCCAATTAAAACAACTTTTTCCATGGCAGGCAATAAGAGTCCATAAACTTTTCTCCTTAATTAAACAGATTAAAAGATGAGGAAAACATTCCTGCTCCAGCAAGAACCCTTACTTGTACTAAATCCAATACTTTCTGAAAGTCTTCTATAGCTCTGTCATCAAAAATAACTAATTTTATTTTTGCTGCTTTTTTCTTAAACTTTCTGCTCTAATCCACAACATCCCCACTATGAACTGACCTATTTACTTCAATGTAAATCACCTTTTCATAGTTTATCAAATAAATAACAACCTTCTAAATCTGTTTGCTTATAGGTACTACATGTTAAAAAACTGTCATACCAAGTTTTGCCAGCATAGTTATTTTAGTTAGGAGTAAGATAAAAAAAAATAAATCACATCCTTAACCAGCATAGATATGTTGGCAAAATCCCCCGTATAGGTGAAATTTATATAGTTAGAAGAGTCCTTTCGCCAGGATAGTTTATCTTGTTCAGGGTGGCGCCTCCACCACCAATCGTTGCTGGTATAGCTATACTGTAAAACCTTTGTAGTACAGAGTCCCCAGGCCTCTGTCCCAGAACTGTTGCATTATTAGCCCAGCTTGTACTCTGGCCTGCTTGCAATACTTAGAATAAGCCAAAGGTCCTCTATTCTTTCCAATAAACAAACAATAATCAACAGTTTAAAACTTATTTTAAGCAACTTGTCTCTTCTTCAACCCCCAACAGAAAGAGAAGTTTAATTAGATTGATTAACTTCTGATTTAAAAAGTCCACTGTCTTTCTATGAAATCCATTTAAGCCTGGATCCCTAGAAGACAGTTTTTTGTTCAATTAATGCTTGAAATGATCACAAAACACTTGTCAAGCATAAACAAGAATCTATTTCTTCCATGCTTTTGCAACCTGAGACTCCAAACCAGCAAAAATTAAACATGTTCATAACTCTACTAGCACTGATGTAAATGGAAAGTGAACCAATATGGCAAATATCTCAAGTGACTATATTCTCCAGAATCTCATTTAAAAAAAGAGAAAACCTCAAAAACACCAACTGAAGGCAAGATGCAAGTCTGCAAAGAGCCTGAAACAATAGCTCTGAAAAAAATGAACTGCCTCATTTATTTCATAAGGTGCAAGCTCAGGTGCCCAGTGATGATGATTTATGTGTCAGCATTGTTAACTCTTTCATTCTTCATGTAAGAAAGGAGAGGAGGTATCAGTGCTCTGCACAGTTTACTGTGAGCAGCATCTCACTTTGATGCCATATGTGGGTGGCAAGCTAAAGATAGGACTATTTTTCCCTGTCAGTCAAGGGGCCTAACAGAGCCCAAGGGCATACTAAAACTCCACTTGGGGAGAGGGCAGGAGCCAAGTTCAAGGAGTCCATTACATCCCAGAGAGCCAGAGGTCAAAGTAAAATTTTCGATTTACCGGTGCGGGGGAGGGCGCAGATTCTCCCGGAAGGGGCGGGGCTAGGGAATCAGGAGCCCCCCCGCTAGTTAGCCATTCCTTTTGCCCCTCTCCCCTGTCAGCAGCTGGGGGGGGGAGCAAAAGGGACCAGGGACCTTAAAGTGACAGCGCTTTAAAGGACCCGGCTTAAAGTGTTGTCACTGCAGCGCTTTAACGTTGCTGCTCTTTTTGCGCCCCCCCAATCTGGAGTCCTGCCAGGTCCCTACTGGCAGGGCTGCCAACGGGGAGCGCAAAAGGGGCAGAAATGCTGAAGCGCTGCCCTGGCAGCACTTTAAGCAGGGTCCTTCAAAGTGGCAAAAGGACGCTGCTTAATGCACTGCTGCAGCAGTGCTTTAACCTCCCTGCCCGTTCTGTGCGCCCCCCGCGCGCCACCGCCACAGCTGGGTAGCTGCTCCTTTTTGCCATCGGTGGTGGCGGCGGTGGTGAAGGGATGGGGAGGGGTGCAGAAGGGGCAAGGAGGTTAAAGCGCTGCCACGGCAGCGCATTAAGCCAGGTCCTTTTGCCGCTTTGAAGGACCCTGCTTAAAGTGCTGCCAGGGCAGCGCTTTAGCATTTCTGCCCCTTTTGCGCTCCCCGTTGGCAGCCCTGCCAGTAGGGACCTGGCAGGACTCCAGATGGGGGGGGACGCAAAAAGAGCAGCAACGTTAAAGTGCTGCAGTGACAATGCTTTAAGCCGGGTCCTTTAAAGCGCTGCCGCAGCAGCGCTTTAAAGTAAGGCGGTAGGGGCCAGCTGGGCTTTTTACCGGTACGACGTACCGGCCCATACCGCCTTACTTTCACCTCTGCAGAGAGCCCATATGATCATACTTTGAACACCTATAGCAGCAGTTCACAACGAGGGGGCTGGAGCCCCTGGGGGGCTGTGATCAGGTTTCAGGGGGTCTGCCAAGCATGGGGTGTTAGACTCACTGGGGCCCAGGGCAGAAGCTGAAGCCTCACCATGTGGGGCTGAAGCCTGTGGCCCCAAGCCCTACCACCAGCAGCTGAAGCCTGAGCAACTTAAGTTTGCAGGGCCCCTATGACATGAGGGTCTGGTCAATTGCTCAGCTTGCCCGAACATCGTCCCTGGCTTTTACAGGCAGAAAAACAGTTGTTGTGGAACAGGTGGGGCACGAAATTTTTATAGCATGTTGTGGGGGCCTCTGAAAGAAAATGGTTGACAACCTCTGATCTATAGTAAGCAGCATCTCATTCTAGCAGCTGACATGGAAGCAGTTTATTTTGTGGGTGGAGGGGTTTGGAGGAATGCCATCAGGTCCTTTTTTCAATCAGACCCCTGAATGGAATTACTACTATAATGTTTGAAGGATTGGGTCTAAATCCTGGTCTGCACACAATTTCTGAACCAGTATAAACGGTCAAAAATGTTTTTTAAAATGTATATAGTTATACTGGTACAACCTCTAGTATGAATATAGTTATACTGCTATAGTTTAACTATATGGGAAGGGCAATAACCTATATCAGTAATAGGCATCTTTGTACTGATATAACTGTGTCCACAGTAGGTGGGTTGTACTGCTTTATCAATATAGTTGAAGAGGTAAAACTTTTTTGTGCAGACAAGCCCTGAGAAAAAAAATCACAGCAAAAATACTAAGTTGTAGAGTAACTTCAAAGTTTAACTTAGAAATGTTTTAAAAAACAGTATTTGCTGTACAGTATCTAGAAATGACTCCTGAGCTCAGCTGTGTTGGTATTAATAGCAAAGTTATGTGTATCATATGCTCTGCATTTCTGCCACAGAATTCATCCACATCTTATCTTAGAATACTGCTCTAGGATCCCGGCTTTTATTTTTTTTTAAATGGCTTTTCTAGCCTTTATGGGTGAGAAGAAAACTTTCTAAATGTGAACCAAGTGCAAACCAGTGCTTTGGAGCACACTAGACAGTGTCTACACTGTTTTTTTCCCGTTAAAATTTACTCTTGTTGCAGCAGTAGTATAGACCAATCACCAATATTTTAACAACTGTGATGTCTTACCTAACAGATTGAGTTCATGTAGGGCTCTCAACTGGTAAAAAAAATTAATCACAATTAATCAGATTAAAAAATTGTGATTAATCACAGTTTTAATCACACTTAAATAATAATAATATAATATCTTTTATTTAAATATTTTGGATGTTTTCTACATTTTCAAATATATTGATTTCAATTACAACACAGAATACAAAGTGTATAGTGCTCACTATCTTCTTACAATGCAAATATTTTTAATACAAATAATATCAACAAAAGAAATAGGATTTCTGAATTCTCCTACAAGAACTATAGTGCAATCTCTTAATGGTGAAAGTGCAATTTACAAATGTGGAATTATTATTTTTGTTACATAACTGCACTCAAAAATAAAACAATGTAAAACGTTAGCGCCTACAAATCCACATTTGTAAGTTGCACTTTCCAGACAAAGAGATTGCACTACACTACTTGTATGAGGTGAACTGAAATATACTATTACTTTTATCTTTTTACAGTTCAAATATTTGTAATAAAAATAATATGAAGTGGGCACTGTACACTTTTGTGTTGTAACTGAAATCATTATATTTGAAAATGTAGAAAAACATCCAAAAATATTTATAATAAATTAAAATTGGTATGCTATAAGTTTGATAATGCAATTCAAAGTGTGATTAATCGTGATTTATTTTTACAATTGAATTAATTAGTTTTGAGTTAATAGCTTGAGTTAACTGTAATTAACAGACAGCCCTAATTTCAGGGTGATTAAATCACCGGCAGCTGCTGGGCTCTTGTTCACACATGCAGCCCACTGGTGTGAACACCAGTTGACTGCATAGGGAGTTGCAACAGAAGGAAATCATAAGGGAAAAATATAGTGTAAACAGGCCCTTGAAATGTCCCTCTCATCTCAATGGGGTATTAATATTGAAGATATCAACAATTTAAAATATATCACCACTAATAATTTTAGTATCCCACAATCTCAAACTCCCTCCCATAACTTCCCAGGTACCAAAAGCTTCTGCTTATCTCCCGACAACTTGTACAATTCAGTTATGAAGTTCCAATAAAAAATATTCAATTTATTAACAATTATTTAATTTGATATTAAGTTGAAAAATTAGGGTCAATGTAAAAATAATTGAGGGGATATTATGATTTACTATTCATTGGAATATTTCATTCAATAAGAATATCAATTTTTAACCTACCATTAGCTGGCACAGTATTTCAAGGCAACTGCATTGGAGAGCTGCAGAAATTAGGCCTCTTATAAGAATTTCAGCCAACTGCGCTGCAGAGTGCACAGGGTCCTGATTATACATATTCACCAACAAATTCACCATAGCCAGAATTATAATTTGAATGTTGAAACTGAAGCAATTAGGGACTGTTATTCTGCTTCATTATAAAGTTTCACTATGTTCAAGTTCACCATAAGGAGATTTCACTGTAATGCAAGATCAATGTATGGCAGAATGAAATCCATAACCAATAACATTCAAGGTAAGAGATCTCTTTACTACTAATAAACTATTATGATCTACTAAACAATGATACATCAAGATTGTATTCTTTCACCAGCTGATAGAAATCATAAGACAGCTGAGAACAAATAGCAAAATCCAGGAGCATGTTATGCAGCCTCCCTCATGTATATGTACAAGAGTCACAGGCTAACAGCAACGAAAAGCTTACAGCTAAATCCATAATGCAATAAACGCAAGAAATAATGCCAGTGAAATATTTCTAACTGTTGCATACTTTCATTCTTTTCTATGTTACGAAGCATTAAGGACAATGAACCTGGTGCCACTAAAATGAACCAAGCATCTATTTCAGAGTTTTCCCAATTACGGCTGGCACTTATTTCCATCTTATGATTCTGAATACGTTGGTTTCCAAATAGCTCTGACTAAAAGTTGTAGAGCATGCATCATAAATTTTACAAAAGCACAATCGTAGTTAATGGTACTGAAAGAGGTAACAAACCCCATAAGCGCTGATTTTATTTTTCCCCAGTGGATGCTCCACTCCAGCTCTGCCCTGAAGCCCTGTCCCTTTCCCCGAGGCTCCCCCTGCTCTGTTTCTTCCCCCCCGCCCCCCCAGACCTGCCCTTCATTTGCTCCTCTCAGCCCCGTCCCCCAAGACTTCCCGATCTGCCCGCCATTGATTCCTCTCTATCCTCCCCTGAGTGCCTCTTGCCAGCTGCCGAACAGCTGATCGGTGGCCAGGCCTGGGGTCCCATCAAACAGCTGTGGCTGGTGGGTGCTGAGAACCCCCCTTTTTTTTCCCCATGGGTGCTTGAACACCAGAGCACCCACAGTGTCAGTGCCTATGTCAAACATGAGGAAGATGAAAAGGAAATGAAAATGTATAATTAGTTTCAGTATGAAATGTATAGACTTTCTGTTCAAATAAAAATCCCATACTGATTACACAGAAGACTGAATATTCCAGTATGTGCTTCCACATCACACTCACTTATCACTTGATATGCTGCAGTCTATAACAGTTCTTTTGCTAGTGTTAACTATTAGGAAAGGGAGCTGTATTGTAGAATTCAGAGCTGGAGGACCTTGATTCTGTTGTTCATATTGCTGATTTCTTTGTACCAAATTTTTGAATGCTATTTGCTGCAGAAAGAAGAAAAAAGAAAAAGGAAAACAATCACTGTCATTCAAATGTAAATAACAGCTGTTTTAGTAACTGAGTACCAGTACCTCCAGAACCCCTGGTAGCTCTCCAAAGATGGGGTGGCCACAGTCTGAACCCTCTGTACTGGCTAACAAACACTGCTTTGTGCTGGCCAGGAACAGAAAGAAGTGCATGCTGCACCCTTTCAAGGGAGGCACAGCAGACATGTTCCCCTGGCAATCTCTAGAGCTTTGGGAGGGAAGCACAGTACTGAGTACAATGCCCAGGAGACAGAGCATCTCCACACATTAGGAAATGGGGCTTAAAAGGCACAACAAAGGCCTTATCTACTAGCCAGGGTACATAATTACATCAGTTTAAGGTCAGAAAATGTAAAGATAACGAAGTTATACTTAAAGTGGATCAAATGGCACCTCCCACGTCACCGCTCCCCTCTTCTCTTCTTTACTCTCTTATCCATCCCCCCTTTTCTCTCCTCTGTTCACTCTATATCATCCAATCCTAGCAAATCTGTAGCTTTGAAATTACCCACATTCATAACTGTTACAAGTATCCTCTCCACAGCTCATCTTTTGCTATGGGATTTTGAATCTAGTCAAGACTGCCGTGACTGGCAATAATCTAGGATTTCTGTGAATCTTCTGTAGTCCATGTTTGGCACTACTGATTCCAGTAAATAGGAGCACAAGTATAAACAATGGAAAGAATTGCTAAAATTATATGAATGGTGAAAATAGTTAAATTAAAATCAAACACTGAAGAGCTATCATAAAATAGATATATAAACACAATGAGCAGGGAATTTATGGGCCTAATTTTCCTATCACTTTCACCAGTGTGCTTTCTTGGAGTTGCTTAGGATATACATCAGTGTTAATGAGGTCAGAATTAAGTCCCACTATTTACAAAAAATATTTTTGCCACTGAGAAAAACAGAAGTGTCCAAATGCTTAGAGTTTCATTGCATATCTGATTGGGTGTAAAACACCATTATATTTTGCACCAAAAAAGAAATTGTATTACCCTATGATTTTAACTCATGATATTATACAAATGCTCCATTACGTGTAAAGTATTCAAAACCCAGGCATATATCCAAACACTATAAATATGGCATAGGCTTTTAAAAAAATGAAATGCCCCTTTTTCAAACAAATGCATTTGAAGTTACAATATTTCTTCATTCCATGCCAAATCAGCAGGTTTCAAAAAGCTTTCCTAGGTTACTGCATCAAAATGTGAAATAAGTGCCAGGCCAGGATTCACAAGTCTTTTATAATAAGGACCCTGAAGTTTCAGTTCCTCAGCAACAACTGATTTTCAGCTATGGAATGTATAACTGAATCCATGCAAGTGTGTGTTGAAAATTGCATTTTTTAATGGTAATTTGTCTGAGGGATCAAGTGGGGCCCCGTCATCCTGCTCCTGTTCCCACTGGAGTTGGTGGCAAAGCAGCATTTGTGAAATGTTTACAAAATGTAATAATGACATGGGGTAGAAGATACTGACAGATAATGACAACTGTGTGCCAGGAGACTGCATCTATCTAAGAGGCCCCATGCTAGGATGGCAGGGGTATTTTAGGTCAGGATTCAGGTACATTGCAATATGACTTTCATGAGCACTAAATTAATCTAAAAACATTATAAAGTGGAGAAAAAATACTCTGAACCTTAACAGCTTTTTGTTAGTGCTGTATAAACAAATAAAATTTACCTGCAATAATAGTTCTTGCAGCTGGGCTCTCTTCTGCTTTATTCGTTCTAGCCGTCTCTGTTTCTCTATCTTTAGAACATAAATTTAGAGACACTGAGATACAATTTTGTAAATACATAAATTGCCTGGTTTTGTTCTCTGTCTAAAACAAAATAGATTTTTGCAATAAAGGAAGTGAAATTCTGATACACTTATAGAAATTCACATTATATTTGTTTGAGGGAGGTGGGTTATAGGGCATGGTACATAAGCTGAAAATCCTTTCCAGTTCCATCCCGCTAACCTGTAGCTTTCGCCTATGTCATGTGGGCTAATCACTGAGTTTAAAAGATTTGAATTAAAACCAAAGTCTTTTAAAAAATATTCACAACAGACTATTATGGTAAAATGTACTTTCGAATGATCAGGCGTAGCCATATTCCCTGGGTTTATCATACCTGTCAGCCTACCTTTGACACTATGATTAAACCAGTAAATGTTTTACTTTTTCTTTTCTCCCATTGCCCATTTCAATGTCCTAAAAGGTATTATGTGAATAGAACTGCACAAAATAACTTGTTTTTCACTATGTGTACAAAACCAGATGTTTTATTCAAGTAATTGCAAAAATTCACAAATTTGTTGAGAGATTGAGATGTTGTATTCGCTGCTAGTCAGTGCAACATTTTGTAACATTTGTCTTGTGCAAGATACATGACTATTGACCTCAAGACAAGTGACATTTTCACAGAGAAAGTTTGGCATCTTTGCAACAAAATGACAGTTTTTCCCCTGCTGAAAATGCCAGAGAAAAGATTTAACAGGCAATTTTAAAAATATTTCTTACTTTCCCTGATCAGCAAATATTATTTAGCATCCCTGCATGATACTCCTTTTAAAGAGGTTTTCTATTATCCATATCAATATCTAGATCAACTTACTCCCCAGTAAATTCTTTTTCTAAACCAGGGGTCTCAAACTCCTGGCCCGCGAACCTCCCCAGTGTGGCTCACAGGGCTCCAGAAGTTTTGGGGCTGGTCTCTCCCTTTGCACCACGTGCTGCTCCTGGGTGCTTGCTCTCCCCCGCCCCCCAACCAGGAGCCCCAGTAGCACAGTGGAGCTGAGCAACATCTGCCTGCTCGCTCCAGTGGCTGCCAGCCCCTCCCTGCAGCCCTGGGACAGGGCAAGGCTGTGCCTCTGAGTGCTCTCCCAGCCCCGAGTGCCCCTACGGCCAATGGGAAGCTGCAGGGATGGTGCCTGGGGGCAGCAACACGCAGAGGACCCTTGCCCGCCCCACCTTGAAGCCCCACATAAGCACTGCACTCCTGATCCCCTCCCAGAGCCTGCACCCCACACCCCTCCCTCCTGCCCCCAAACTCCCTCCCAGAGCCTGCACCCCAGTCCCCTACCCGAGACCTTCTCCCCAACCCAAACTCTCCCAGAGCCTTAGGCAGAGTTTTGGGCGTCATGCGCGACATTATTGGCCTGCTGGGAGGATCTGAGAACTGGCCCTGGCCCTAAGGCAAACTGAGTTTGAGACCCCGGTTCTAAACAAATCATCATCATTGTGGTAAATACCAAAGGAACTTGGCCTCCTTTGCAAACCAGGCGCCACCTGGCTTGAGTTCTGGCAAATTGCTTCAATTGTTCTAGCTGTGTTCAGTTTATGGCTACTGGCAATCTTATTGGGCCAACAAACTTTATGGCACCCACATGATGTGTAGCGGCATTCCTTGGTACATAGACTTTGGAATTTCTTGGTCTTGCCTTGTAATAATACGTCCATACCAAGAAAGCTGCTGAAACTGAATCAGTGGTGGAGATGGTTGCTGGGTTTGGCTTTGAATATTCTAATTTTTGATCTTGTCCTGTCACTTGATATGGAGCATCTGACAGAGATGACAAGAATAAAAAATGTCAACTCAGAATTCTTCAGCCCCCAGTTTTCATTTCTATACATCAGGGTTGGGATAAGCATGGTTTTATAGATCTGCAGTTTTGTAGCATACTTCAAGTCATGATGTCCTCAGAGGCCACAGAAGGGCCCAAAACATGGTAGCAGATGCTGCTGTTTATTTAAGTATTCACATCTTTTGACCATCCTTCAGCACAGTCTATGATGCTGCCCAGATATTTGACAGCGGATATCTTATCTGGACAGGTTAATATTGTGTTGGTTGTAATCTGGTGCTGGAGGCTGCTTGATGGTAATGGTCAGGCACTTAATTCTATCTGGATTAATAACCAGACCAGCGCACGCTGCTTCTTACCTGACCAGACTGGCCACGAGCTGCAGTGATTCACCAAACTGAGCCAACAAGAGAATTTCACCACCGTACTTGAGATCTCAAAAAACCACCAACAGCTGCCTCCTCAAGCTTTATTCATCAACCAATCAGTGCCAACACTGAACAATGGATGATGACAGAACTCAACTTTGCTGAAGTCCCTTGGAGATAGGAAACCATGCTGCGTACCTGCCACTGACTTGAACACAGCTCCTGTTCCATTATAGAGTTCTTCTACCAATGACCAGTCTTCTCAGAGATGTTTAGTTGCCTCATCAGGTCCCACGAACTTGCTCAAAGCACTGAGTGAATGCCCTGATGGAAATCTATGCAAAGTGCTGTGCACAGTTTATCATATTCAGCCATTTTCTTAAAAGGCTGTCTAAAGTTAAATATCTGGTCAACAATGGAATGATCAGATCTAAACACACACTCAGTATCCCAGTCTGTGTCATGAACCGCATCATTCGAGATATTAAAACAGAAGCAAAGACTTTCCCTGAGACCAACAATAGCTTAATACTTCTTTAGTTGCTACATTCAGCTTCATTGCCCTCTTTGAACAAAGCAGAATAAACACCCTTCTTCCATTCATCAGGTATGATAGTACAGTTCCAGATGATCTGGAAGAGCCTGTGCAGGGATGTTTCAAATCCCTGGTGCATTCTCAGACTTCAGCTTGTGGACTGTGGTTTGAATCTCTTCTAGGATGAAGGAACTTCCTGCACATCTTCAAATGGAAGAGGGCGAGCAGACAATTGAGGAGCATTGTGAAATTATCTTCCCATCGATATAACTGATCCTTCAGACTCTGGCTGATGCTGTCATCCCAATTCTTTACTAGGCAAGCTGATGCCACCTTCCCCTGCAAACATTGCAAAGTTGAATAGAAGATGCAGAAATTGTGCCTAGTGGCAGCCTTTTCTAGGTTACCTGCCGGAGTCTACTTCCAGAATTCTGTGTCTTTCTTACACAATGACTTGATGAAGTTCTGATGTGAACCCCATCCAGCCTTTCCTTTTTCTCTTGACAGACGTGACTTTGAAGTCTCAAATTTAGTCTCACTTTTTTTCTTAGCTCCAGCTGCAGTGAGTGTCTCCTCACTGATCCATGGAAGACATCTGAGCACTGTTTTCAAACAATGTCATTTCCCTGGGGTCAGTAACCAAAACACTGACACAAATTGCCCATATTACACTTATCACTGATTCAGAATGCTATTAACCTAAATCCTAATGCCATGTGTGAAGGGTGTATCTGGCCTTTGCAGCTCCCCACAGGAGGCCCCACAGTCCTCCTACACTCCATGCCAGGAAGCAATGATGTAGGAGGAATGGAGCAGTGATGCTGAATACTCTAGGCCTGCCTAGAAAGTCCTCTCTGGAGCAGCCATCTTGGGGACTAGAGAGACCTGGCCCTCCAAGAGCTATAAGAACTAGTAACAGTTATCTAAGCCTAGCAGGCTCAGATAAAAGGAGCTATAGTACCCTAGCAGGGCAGCCTCTGGCTGGGCATTCCTCTCTGCCCAAAGGAGCCTGTGGATTTATCTTTGCCCAAAGGAGCCAGGGTTTCTCTGCCACATTTGCATATCTTGGTTTGCAGGGAGAGAGGGACTTGCGAATATTGTCCATGAGTTAAGGGTTAAGATAAGACAGGCCAGATAGGAGGAAGCCCAAGAAAGTAGCAGCAAAAATTTGAGCACTGTAGTGGTTGCTGTTCACAGGGATGCCTGCCTGGAACCCAGAGTAAAGGGTGGGCCCTGGTTCCCCCACTGGCATAGTGGTATAAACTCTGAGAAAGGGAGGACAAGCATAACTAAGATCAAAGACGGGGAAAGGGCTTGTTTGGAAGCCCAAATGAAGGGCTGAATTTAAAGCTGAAGACCCTGGTGAGGGCAGATACACTGCTTATTTGTTGGACTCTCTGCTATCCTGGAAAGGGTTAATTTTTGACTGAGTGACACAGCCAGAAGTCCAGCCAGAGGCAGATAGATCTCCTATAGAGGGTGCCAGGGACAGGAAAAGGATTGAACTACTGCACCTGCTGCTTGGAGACACTCGAGCGGTGAATGCCCTTTTACAGCCTGCATGACTTCACTGATATTTATTTTTGTCAGGCAAACAGGACTTTTATATTGGTATAACGTATACTGTAGTTATACTTAGAATATACAGAAACATTTCATTGAAGATTTAAATATCAAATGTTGGTCTTCTCTACATAATAAGCAGCAATTAGATTTTTTAAAAAGTTCATATTTTTAAACATTTATTATGCAAATATAAATACACATACACTTTCCAAAGCGATACCTCTCCATTACCACAGGACATCATCTGCAACTCAAGGGATTTTCCCTCTTTTCCACTTACCTCTAGGTTTTGACATTCTTGAGCTGAGTTTGTAGGAAGGCCGATCCATTTGATTTCTTTTTTCTCTTTTGAAATGATGTTCATTGCCATCAGCACATTGAGGGCATCATAAACTCTCCGCCTAATATTCTTCTGATCATAAGCCTGCTAATAAAAAGCACTGCAGTATTAATTAGGCCAAGACTACTGCAAAAGCTAAAAGTTAAGATGATGCTTGAAATTTCCCTTTATAGGTTTTCAAGTGATAAAGAAGACAAAATATGAATAAAAGTAAATGGCAATGAAGTCAATATGGCACTAAAACATATGCTTTTGCTTTGAATAAAACACTAAGTTCTTTGAATGAAAGCTGGGAGATCACTCAAACAGTAATACAATAGAATATACACTGTCTGCTTCTTGATATTGCATATTAAAAAAATATTGTTAGGCTTAATCTTGTCCCCCTTACATGCTTGAACCAATATCATAGACTTATATCATTTTTTAAAAAATAACTTAAAACAGAATCAGATAGTTCTCAAAGCATCATAAGTGCATGAAGTAGAGTACTTTTGATACAAAAGGAGAATGTATCAGCATTGTAAAAGATTCCAAACTAGTAGCTGGATCAGTATCCTTACAATTACGTCTATACACATTTTTAAAAGAAATATCTGCCTTTAAGAAATCCGTTGTAATTAAACCAGTTTTTAAATATGTATCACAACGTGTTTATGGAGAAGAGTGTTTTTTACCATTTGGACTTTCAAACTGCTGAGTTAAGAGAATGCACAATATTTTTGTTTAGCATAGGATGCTTGTCTCTCCTCTTCATACATATAGGCTAAAATTAATATTTCATACTCTCAAAGGACCTCTTCTAGCCCTGCCAAACTAATTATTATCTGTTAACATGACCAAATTAATCAGAAAATAAAATAATCCCAAATTATGCTTTTATCCTGGCAATTAAGTTACTGCTGAAATTGCTTAAATGCCTATATATTAATAACAATCTCAACATCCTATACACAATTATTTCTACAGAAATTGATTTTTCTAACTGTGTTTCCATCATGACAAAAATGATTAATCTGATGTAATAACTTGTGCAGTTTTGTGTACACAATTAAGACTATGGCCGGCCTAGTTATTACAAATTGCGCACTTGAGACAGGTGTCCTCCATTTCAGAGACCGAAGCACCTCAGACTCTCACTTACTTGGGATGGAGTATGAGTAGAATATTTGAAAAGCCAGTTCTGAAGCAGCCTGTTGTCTGGGTATTTTGTTGTATTTTAAAAGATATTTAGTGGTATTAATTCTATATTTAAAATGGAAACTATTTTATATACTGCATGTTATTTTTGGGAATGGTCTATGACTAGATTTATAGCCCCGAGACACATCTGTTTGAAAGAGATAGTGGAACATGACAAGTCAAGGCAGAAACAAGTGTAGAATTGTAAGAGAATTGTGACAGGACATGACAGTATAGCTGTAAAATAAGAAAAGTGACATCACATCTACTTACCGAATCTGTAGACAAGTGGCTATTAGAATTTGTGAATTCTGATACCAGTTCATCAGCTACTTCATTGTAGGACGTTGTTCCTTTACGCTGGACTTTTTCACATACTTTCATTGAAAAATGCCTCAGACCTTTTCCATTTTTATCTCCTTTTTTGCTTCTTTTACTGTGGGAGGAAAAATAAGTCGTTCTGAGATATTGACTTTTTGTAAGTTCTTCTGGTTAGGAACCAAAAATGTCAAGTTTGTTAACAGGCTTTGCACAGTGAGATGGCTGATGTCTGACATTAGGCTCACATTTTTATGTAGGTTACAATACTCAGGAAAAGTATTTTAATAATTTTGAACTGTGGAAAGATAAATGATGATATAAAGAGGTATGTGATAACCTTCAAGGATTTCAGTTTCCTTGCACTCAAAGTAGCACTGAAATTAACATTATGAATTCTGGGTGTACAGGAAACACAGAATTAGGCCCAAATATGAAATAACATAAATTAAATCTCTTCAGGCCCACTCCCACAGTTCTCATGTGGACAATGAGGATCAAATAAGCTCGCCAAAAGTTGTGAAATGGTGTGAGAGAGAGAGAGGAGAGAGTGTGAGTGTGTGTAGAATATAGGGCCACTGCCTAGGCCCAGTTCCACTTTCACCATTGAGAAGCTCTTTCTGCTACAGCCTTCATCATATCAACATGGAATAGTGTCATGTTCTCCAAAGGCAACATCTACTACTAATTAACACTTGACAGTAAGTAAGTATTAGTTAAGAGTATAGATTTCTGACATTGTAGATAGATTTTCCATTTTAAATCTTCACAATAAGTTTCGCATTTGACTGAGCTGACTAAGTCAGAGATAAACCCATCTTCAGCAGTTGCTAGGTGCCTGACTAAAGCATTCAGCTATCAACAAAAATTAGTTACTAATTTTTTTGCCAGAGTAGCCAAACAAGAAACTGGAGGCAGGCAGTAAAATGTCACCAAGAATAAGCAAGTTATGGGCCCAGTCTAGCATCCAAATAAGTTGTTAGAAGATTTTTCATTTACTTCAGTGAATGTTGGTTTAGGCCCTCTGTGTTGTATACAAGATCGATCTGATTGGTCATACAGAATGTGATTTTTAAAGACATGGACCAATTAGGAAACAGTTTTAATATGAATTTTTGCAAAAAGTCAACACAATCTCCCTCCTCCCCCAAGAATATCAAAATTACTAGAATATCAGGAGTGGCAACCAAAGAAGGAAGCTTGCTCTATTGCAAAATAATTTGTCTACAGATTCCTTCTAAATTAACATCAGTAAAAGATTAGTCATTAGCAAGAAGATTTTACTGGGAGACCTAGCTTTTACTGGTCTAGCTGTAACAGAAACTCCATGCCTTGTATTTATTGAAAACATTATCTAAGATAAAGAAATAATTAAAGTTTCCAAGTGTACAATAGTTTCTTTTTCTTTTGATCAAAAGTGCAGGGTATCTGAGGAAGTGCATACTTCCTATATAGGATTAAATGGAAACCAATGTTTTTGGAGCTCTTCAGATGTGTGATATAATGCAATTGCTGGGTCTGATCCTGCACTCCTGCAAAATTCCCAGGGACATATTATGAATTTCTGAAATGGGAAAAAGATTGTTGTTGTTTAACAGAATTAATAGCATTTTTGTTTTATATTATGAGCCAGTTTCTAGTTGCTCTCTTGTTTGTAATGGGTTACATCAAGAGCAATTTTTCCTCCCATGCATATCCTTGCAGGGTGCAGACAGATTCATGGTGATTGCATTCCTTGAGAGCCAGGTGTGAAGAGGGTTGGGATTACACCAAAGAATGGCTGATCATATAGGACAATTTATGCTTCATCAGGAAACATAGGGCCAGCAGAGGGGACAAGCACATGCTCACTTTTTTAAAGGGTGTAATTGTTGCCACTCTTGTGCATGCTACCCAAGAAAACTGATAAACTTCTGCCTGCTAGAGGCTGGAAAAAATGAATGTATCCCTGTATTTGCAACAAACAACAACAACAAAAAGCATAATCAGCAGCAGATTCTTGTTAAAAGCAAAAAGTAGGTCGTAGAAATAAAGTACTTCATTCTGGAACTAAAATGTTAATTTTCTAGAGAAGCAGCTTGTTACAAGACTTTCACCTAGATCCTAGTGACTACAATATAATGTTAATATTTTGACATATCAGGACACTTAGTTGCAAAAAGATTTAT
Organism: Dermatemys mawii; assembly: GCA_007922305.1. Lineage (NCBI taxonomy): Eukaryota > Metazoa > Chordata > Testudines > Dermatemydidae > Dermatemys > Dermatemys mawii. The sequence goes on from ML677363.1 coordinate 15,736,889, forward strand.
TTGGAATTCTTCTTGGTCTTCAAACAGTTTCACAACATTTTGTCTACGAAATAGCATGGAGAAAAGAGAGCATTACTTGGTGCTTACTCATCGAGTCCTGATGTGCCTGGAAGCCATTTTTGTACTAGGAAGGCCAGTAAGGAGATAAACTTATGTTTTATTGTGCTTAAAAACTGACATAATTAATCATTATACCTTTAAAACAAAAAGGCGCAGTAATCAGCATTGCAATAAAGCACATATTCAGTTTAATCAGAGATCTGTCATAATGCTCCGATGCCAGCAAGTTTAACTCTGATTAGTGCCCGCAGTGGATTCAGTACTGGGGAATTACTGGCTATTGATGTCCATCCAAGGTTCACATATCTGCTGCATGTGAGATTCTAATACCCCAGAGAATTCTATTTGAATAACAACATACAAATTAAACTGTCTCTATTCTCTTCCCTCTCCCAGCAAAAAATCAAGATTGTATGTTACGGCAATGAACCCAATGTAAAAAGATCAGTTGCTTTTATTATTCATAAACTATGTATTTCAAGATATATGTTCAATGGACAATTTTTTCCACTGTTAAAAGGATGCTTTAAATTTAAACATTTTGCAAGAAAACACTTCTTGATCTGTATTAACTAACTTTATTAGATTATTAGAAGCAAACATTTTAAAAAATCCAATTTATTTGTTGCTCGTTATGTTCTTAGTTTACTTTTTTGCATTTCTTATAGATTGGACCACGATCATCTCTATAAGGCCTGTCTCACTTCGAGGTTTTAGTGGTATAATGTCTGCGATTCAAACATTGCAGGGTAGTTTTTATTTCGGAAGTGTTTTTTGTTTTGTTTTTTAAAGTGTTTTCACTGGATTTTTTTAAATTGTGGAAACATTTTCTATTGGCCTTATAGAAGTGTGTTTTATATAAAATTGAAACTAGGGGGAATTAAGGGCTTGCACCAGCAGTTTGGGAAGAATACCATGCTAAAATCTCACAAATCGCTAAAATATCATAACCTAGCAATGGCTCCACAAAATATGCCGCTACTAAGAAGTATAATGTCAGAATAAATCCTTAGGAGAACCACGTCAAATTATAGTAGGGTACCAATCCACAGTTGTCTAAAATAGTAAAATAGAACAGATGGGCAAACTACAGCCTTCGGGCCACATCTGGCCCGTCAGACCATTTAATCTGGTCCTCAGCTCCCTCCAGGGAGCAGGCTTAGGGATTTGCCTTGCTCCAGCCGGGGAGCAGGGTTGAGGGCTTACCCTGCTCTGCGCAGCTCCCAGGAAGCAGTCAGCATGACCACTTTCCAGCTCCTATGTAGTAGACGGAGGCATGGCAAGGCAGCTCCACGTGCTGCCCCGTCTGCAGGCACTGCCCCCCACAACTCCTATTGGCTGCAGTTCTCGGCCAATGGTAAGTGCAGGGTGGCGTCTGAGGACAGGGCAGGGTGTAGAGCCACCTGGTTGCATCTCGGAGGGGGGACATGCTTCCAGGAGCTACTAGGAGTAAGCACTGCCCGAAGCCTGCACACCTAAGCCCCACCCCCACCCCAGCCCTGATCCCTCTCCCGCCCTCCAAACCCCTTGATCCCAGCCCGAATCCCCCTCTTGTACCCCAAACCCCTCCATCCCCAGTCCCACCCCAGAGCCCGCGCCCCCAGCCAGGGGCCTCACTGCCCCCTCCATGCCCCAACCCCTTGCCTCATCCCTGATCCTACTCCGAGCCCCTCAATCCCAGCCCAGACCCTCCCTTGTACCCAAGACTCTCATCCCCAATCTCACCCCAGAGCCCACACCCACAAACCTGTGCCCCAACAGCCTGCCCCATCCCTGATCCCACTCTCTGAACCCCTCGATCACAACCTGGAGCACCCTCCTGCACCTCAAACCCCTCATCCCCAGCACCACCCCAGAGCCCACACCCCGAGCTGGAGCCCTCACACCCCTCCCCTGTACTCTAACACCCTGCCACAGCCATGATCCCCCTCCTGCCCTCTGAACTCCTCAGTCCCAGCCTGGAGCCCCTTCCTGGTACCCCAAACCCCTCATCCCCAGTCCCACTCCAGAGCCCTCACCCCCCTGCATTCCAACCTGGAGCCCCCTCCCACATCTTGAACTCCTCATTTCTGGCCACATCCTGGAGCCCTCACCTCTTCCTGCACCCCTATCCTTAATTTCATGAGCATTCATGACCCGCCATACGATTTCCAAACCCCGATGTGGCGCTCAGGCCAAAAAGTTTGCCCACCCCTGAAACAGAACCATTATGACTGTCAAACCCGATTTATAGCAAAATTATGTTTTGGACATGTGCGGGGGAAAGAATTTAAGGCTGTCTAAATATTTGCCAGGACATATATAAACTCAGGGAACTTTGACAAAGTTAATAAGTACATGATTCGAGATCCTGACCAAAAAAATATTTTTAGCATATCTTGATCAAAAGCTAGACAAACTCATTGTAGAGAACACACAGAGGCAGAAGCTGACCTGCTCTCACTTTTTTAGCTTCTCAATTTGGCTAACAATTGGGTGATAATTGTAAATTAATACAATTGGCAATTTTTATGTCTTGTAATTGATTTCAGAGTCAATCAATTCTCAAAAGGGGACATGACTTTCTCTACAGCATTAATTTTGCACTACGTAAGAAAATGATGCAGAATATTTTGACCTTTACCTGTGAAATATGACTACCTCTCCCGCACTTAATGAAAGGTGTAACGGAGAATTTTATAAGTACTGACTTCAAATATTTAAGACATTCCCAATATGAGAGAAGAAAAACATTTACATTATATAGCTGACAGACTAGGACAAGCTAAGCTATAAGAGTATTCTTATTCTTCCTTGACAGTCACATTAATATGGAAACTTGGAAGAAGGAACACTTTCCATCTAATGCATTATGCCATTCCAGAATGTAATGGCAATCTGCTCAGCATTTCTGGACATAATAAAAATCTGGAATCCTATTTCAAGAGATTAATATTGAAGGCCAGATTAATACTTTAGGTCTTTATGTCACTTTAAAAGTTTTTATGCCAGTTTCACAGCTTGGTCAATCTACTAATATATTTCAGGGAGATCTATTGTTGGTTTACAAAACTGATTGACATAAAGCCAAATTATTCCATTCATTTTGAAGGGATCTGTGGAAACACATCAGAAGGTAGAATTTGGCCCCCTAGAGTAGACTGTCAATGCTAGCAAGCTATAGAAAAAATGGAAACTATTTTTAAATTGCTTTGGAGACTTCACACAAATACTTTGCGTGGATTTAATAGGAAAAGCGTACAAAACTACACCAGAAAAGAGGGAGAAATGGAGAAGAGAAAGAACAACAGTAAACAGAAATAATTTATTTCACCCAGTTAATGAAACTGGACAAGAGTGGGTACTCAAAGAAATAAATGCAAGAGATGTTTTTGGAAGCAAAGTGAAGAAAGAGTTACTTATCTTATGCAGTAACTGGTTATTTGAGATGTGTTCCCCTATGGGTGCACCTTCTAGGTATCTTCACGTCTGTGTGCCTCAGACTGGAGATTTTAGGTAACAGTGTCGTTCTGCCCACAATGGTGCTCTCCCCATCTCATGTGCTGTCTCAGTGTTATATACCATTGTTTGGGTGAACTGCCATCAGTTCCTTCTCTATCACAGAGCTCACTGATAAGAACTCCAAAGCAGAGGGAGGAGGGCAAGTAGTGGAGCACACACAGGGACATACATCTTGAAGAACCACAGTTACTGCACAAGATGAGTAACCCTTTCTTCTTTGAGTATTGTACCTATGGTGAGTCTACAGCAGTACTCCTAATGGAGGGGTGGGGCTTCAGAGTCAAATCTAATATTGAAGATACATCGGACACTTGCTATAACATGGGATTCTGGATCCATGTGCGGTACCGCGTTAATGCAGGGACCACGTTATAGCGGGGACCGCATTACCATGGATCCCAATTAAAGTAATTAAATTTGGGATCCATGGCCATGACTGCGCTATACGCAAATCAGCGCTATAGCTATGCGGGTTATAGTGAGGATCCGGTGCATTACAATAGAGCCAAATATGGCATCAGATGCTGACTTGAGACTGTATAATGTGTGACAGAGTCAGACCAGAAGGGTATAGGAGAGTGCTGGAGGGCAGGTATATCAGCCTCAGGATGTGTAGGTCCCTGTTCCCTGAATAGCCAAAGAAAGGCCATTCCAGGCCAATCAAGACACCTGGGGCCAATTAAGAACCTTCTAGAAAGGAGCAGAAACAGCTAGCCTGATTGGGACACCTGAAGCCAATCAGGGTCTGGCTGAAACCAGATAAAAACCTCCCAGTTAGTCAGGTGGGCTGTGGGTGTCAGGAGCTGTGGAAGGAAGTTATGCTGTTGGTGAGACTGAGTGTTGGACAACATATCGTACAGAAAGAAGGAGGCCCTGAGGTAAGGGTGAAGTGGAGTTTGAAGAAGCGGAGACTGCTGTGGGGAAGTAGCCCAGGGAACTGTATTGTGTGTTGTGCCTAAAAGGTCAGCCATCTTAGCTGGTACTATTAGGGTCCCTGGGCTGGAGTCCGGAGTAGAGGGCGGGCCCGGGCTCCCCACTTTCTGTCTCTCCTAATTACTTACTGAGGAAGGGAGGTCACTCTGGGGCCTGGATGAGTTTCTGAGGCCCCTAAATCTGCCAGGAAGCGCAGGACCCACGAATACAGACTCGGAACTTTGTCACAACTGTTAAGCAAATATATGAGCAGATGTACAAGTCACTGCTCTGCACATTTCTGTAGTCAGAATGTTCTTGAGGAAGGCTATGGAAGTGGACAGATACTTTGTGGAATGAGTTCAAACTCTAGAAGAAGGTTGAAGATCATGAGAGCTATGGCAATAGGTAATGCAGTCTGATATCCATCTAGAGAGCCTTTGTTTAGAGATTGGGGATCCCTTAGATCTGTCTGCAATGGAGAGGAATAATCTGGGAGATTTTTTGAGAGGTTTCGTCCTATCCAAATAGAAGGCTAATGCTCTTCTGACATCAAATACGTGTAATGTTGCCTCCCTTTTGTCCTGGTGTGGTTTGGGAAAGAAGGCTGGGAGGTAAATATGCTGATTTATGCAGAAGTCCGACTGTATTTTCGGTAGGCATTTAGGGTTTGGTCTTAAGGCAACCTCGTTATTAGTAACGACATGCCATTAGTGCCCCATCTCTCCCAATGTCTGAGCAGACATGATGGCCACTAGGAATCGTTTTCCATAGTGAGATGTAGAAGAGAGCAAGGGGCCATAGGTTCAAAGGGAGACCTTGTAAGATACTTGAGGTCAATGTTGAGGTCCCATACTGGTGTAGGACATCTGATTTGTGGGAAGAGTTTACCCATATCCTGGATACCTTTTTGTTGTAGGATAAGCGAACACAGAATAACAGTCTATCTTATGATGGAAGGTGGTGATGGCTGTGAGATGTACTTTTATGTAGCTTAGAGATAATCCTGACTTTAGTTCTAGGTCCTAGAATCTAGGATGTAGGCTAGCACAACTGGTAGTGGAGAGAATGTAGCGGTAATGTGTCTTGAGTCACACAAGAGTCGGAATCTCTTCCACTTTTGAATGTATGTGTGATCAGTAGTTAGCTCTCTGTTAGAAACAGCACCTCCTTTACATCCTCAGAGCAGTTCATTTCTAAACTTTGGAACACTGAGGAGCCACTGAAGTGGAGAACCTGAAGATTGGGGTGGAAGATCAGTCCTGAGAGAGGAAGTGAGAAATGGGCTGGAGAGTGTTTAGCAGGCAAATTGCCATTTGAGTAAGGTATGGCAAACATGTTGGTTTTGGCCATGTTGGAACTATAATAATAATCCTGGCCCTTTTTTTCCTTATTTTGGGAGGACCTTTTGCTTCTACGGCATCTATATAAGCCCCTATGAATTCCAGATGTTGTACTGGGGTTAAAGTGAACTTTTGGACATTTAGTTGTAGAGTCAGCTGTAGGTAGAGATTCATAGTCTTTTGTGTGACTCTCGCGGTGTTGTCAAAAGAACACACTTTGAGCAGGCAATCATTTAGATATGGGAATATCATAATTCCTAGTTTGTGAAGTTATGCTGCTACCACAGAAAGGACCTTTGAGAACACTCTGGGTGCAGACGACAGGCCAAATAGGAGAACTTTGTATTGAAAATGGTCTTGACCCAGAGAGACTCCTAGAAACTTCCTGTGCGATGACTGGATTGTGATATGAAAGTAAGCATCTTGTAGGTCGAGGGCAGAGAACCACTCCCCTTGGTCCAGATATGGGATTATGGCTGCCAAAGTAACCATCTTGAAGAGGGATGGGAGGAATGATGAGTAAAGTGGATTGAATATTTTGTGGAGATGATCTCCAATACCCGCTTGTCTGTGATTATACATTTCCAGTTTTGACAAAAAAAAAAAAAAGGAGTAAGGTAGTCACCAAAGAGATGAAGAATCAGAGAGGTAGCCCTGTTAGTCTGGAATTGCAGTAACTAACTTTACTTAGTCTTTAAGGTGCCACAGGACTCTTTGTCACCAAAGAGGTGGAGAGTTTGGGTTGTTGCAGCAAATAAAAGCATGTGAGTGTGGAGGAGGGTAAACTTGGGACCTTAACCAATACATCAAAATTGGTTTTTAGATGTACATGGCTTTGATGCTGAAGATTGTGGTTAGTGATCTTCGCTTTTATCGTCATCGTCTTTTCCGTTGGGGTTCATAATGCTTTTGGGGAGGAGGGAACTGAGCCATTGGGGATCTCTGTGCCAACTGTGACTTAATATATCTATTTTTTTTTGTAGGTGTGTAAATTCCCCAGGAACGCAACGTAGTTCTGGAGTCTTTTAATGTGTGGTGGGATTCTTCTGTTCTTTCCCCAAATAACTTGGATTCTTCAAATGGAATGTCTTCCAAAGTGGATTGTACCTTCTTTGGAAGGCCGGAAAGGTGAAACCATTAAATTTTCTTTATGACCACTGCGGTTGAGATGCAGTGAGCAGCTGTGAGATGTTCGATGAAACTGTTTAACTTAGAGTAGAGTAGTTGACATGATTGTATTTTGCCATAAGGGCTTGGTAATTAGCAAACCTAAATTGTGGGATCACTGATTAATACAATTTCCTTCCAAATAAATCCAGTCATTTCCAGTCCTTGTTGTCAGGTGCCGATTTAGCATGGTGCTGTCTGCCATGTTCATTTACAGCATCGACAAGGGAATTCAGGGATGGGTGAGAAAATAAAAAGTCATGTCTTTAGAGGGAACATAATATTTTTTGTCTGCTCTTTTGTATTTTGTCTGCAGCATAATTTTCACTGGGTTGAGCAAGTCCTCATTGACAGGGAGCACAATGCGAGCTGATGAAGTAGTATGTAGGATGTCCAGCAGCTTATGCTATGACTTCTTCAGGTGAAATTTGTACTGAGTTTGCAACTCTCTTAATGAGATCTTGAAACTATTTGTAGTAATTTGCCAGGATTGATGGGGAAGGCATGACATCTTCATCAGGAGAGGACGAAGAGATGTTGGTCACAGGAGTAACCTCATCTAGTCTCACTTCCTGTTCCTCCAAGATCTCCTCTTTAGGATCAGGAGCTCTGGACAGAGAAGCTGAAAGAGATTGTCTTCCTCTATGCCTTTGGGTGACACTGGATGCCCTTGAGAACTGGTGTTGATAGGCCACCTGTTGGTCCCAGTAGGGCCACTGAAGTGGTGCTAAGTGCACAGGTGGGGACATCCAAGAGTGTCCATACCAACTGGGTGAGCCGGGCCTCCCATGTCAGTAAACTGGGACTGTAGTGATTTCTGGGTGGCTGGCTTCTTGATATTGTAACGGGCAGCCTTCCACGGAAACCGAATAAAAATCATCATCCTCTTCATCGTTGCTTAACAGAAGTGAAGCAGTCATGGATGCCAGGGGAGACTGCCTCAGTACCGCACAGAAGTTAGGGGACCAAGATATGGCCGGTATCAAGATCATGTCAGTGCCAAGTAGAGGTGAGTCAGGTGTCTCAGCTTAGTAAGTCTTCAGAGAAATGAAATTCCTGCAGTACTGGAGTAGCGGTGAGGTAAGCTGAGCAGCAGAGGCTGAAGTAGATGGAGCCGATAGTACCAGAAGTCTTCTGAATTCCAATGAATGGCCAGTAGGTGTCGTTCTGGTCTTCTGTGGAGCTGAAGTACTTGGTACAGAGGCCTGAGAGGACTCCGTGGTGCCACTTTGGAGGAGCTATGTTGCTCTCTACATTCCTTTCCCTGATGGTACCGATCTTCCCGAGTCTGTACCCTTAGAATCTTTAGACTTATTGGTGGCACCATTACCAGAGGAGCCTGCAGCCTTGTGGGTACCCAGTCATAGGTTGGTTGGTACTGAAGTGGTTGACCTGGTCTGGGATCTCTCTCTCTTCTCAGGGGACTTTAGCCCACTTCTTTGAGAGAAAATCCAAAGATTTCCTCTTTGAAGTCACCAGAGTGCGATGAGTCGAGGCCACTGAAAGAACAAAGACTTCGTACCCCACCCTGTACTGGAGGGGTCCCAGGACTGGGGTCAGAGGTTGGTCTGAGTGAACTTTCTATCATGAGGCATCTCAATTTTACTTCATGGTTCTTTCTAGTGCTTCATTTTAGTTTCATGCAAAAAGGGCACTTTTGAGGCACATGTGACTCTCCAAGGCAGCGAATGCAGCAGGAATGTTCATCACAGACTGGAATGGCTTCTCGACCAGAGAGAGAACGTTTAAACATGGGGAAGCTGGGCATATATTTTCCAGGGTTCACTTCCCGAGAGAGAGGAGACAAAGAAGAACTAATTAAGGAGAGGAAGTTAGATATTCTAACAACAAAATAAAGAGAAGAAAAAAAAGAAAAGAAGGGGAGTATTAACACTAACAGAAACTCTAGGAACTACAGTATTAACCACAAAACAAAGTAAGATATAGATAATGAACACTGAAATTGGACTCTGCTAAGGCTCTGTCTCAAGTGAAGGCTTTTGAGGGTGGCTCGCCTGCACCGAGGCAGAGCACAAGATGGGAAGGGCGCATGTGCAGGTTGAACAGACCCTGCTGCCTAAAATCTCTAATCTGAGTTGCAAGGACGTGAATACAGCTAGAATGGGGCACCCATACGAACAGTATTTGGAAAAGAAACAATTTAACACCTGTGTTTGTTACACAGAAAACCAGAACCATTCCACTTCTGGGAAAGCGTTTCATCTACGTTTAATGGTTCTCTTTTTTTGTCTCTGTGATGACGACAGACATACTATTCTAACTAAAGTGGTTTAGCTAAGGATAAGAGTAATGGAAAACCACTGTAAGTGGGAACTGGACATCTCTCCTTTTCAAGTTGGAACTGAAAGCAAATCTGGTTACAAATATACAGAACACACATTCAGCAATACTCACCTTTCTGAAAAATCGGATTCTATAAATTCCCGAGCACGTTTTCTGTCCCTAGGGAGAAGGAAATATTTATTTTTTAAATTTAACATCTTTCTTTCATGCAGGGACCAAGAAAATATATACATTTTGTATATAGGAATAACAGCCTTGTATTTGAGAATTAAAATAAAAACATTCATTTTTAAGTACAGTTAAATTTACTATGCAAAATATAATGAGAGAAAAAATGATGCAAATATCACCTGACAGAATTTAAGTGAAAAATGGTTAAAATTTTGGATGCAGCATGGTGCAAAGAACAGAATATAATAGTGGGAGTAAGGAAACAGATTCTATTCCCAGGTTTGCCACTGATTTGCTGCGTGACCTCAGGCAAGTCACTTGGGCTGGCATTATTTAACGTGCCTAAGGGAGCTGGACAACCAAATCTTATTGAAATTAAGTGGATTTGAGTTGCTAAGTCCCTTAGGCTCCTTTGAAAAATCCCAGTCTTAAATTCTGTGCCGTGTTTTTTCCTCTCTCAAGGAGATAATAGTTCTCTTTATAAAGCACTTTGAGACCTGCAGATGAGAAAATTATTAAATATTAAAATATCATGATGGATAATGTATTCACATATCATCCAGCTTATATCTTTGCAATATAATAAGTTCCTACAATTTAAGAAAGAACAGATACCCTATACTAACTGCACATATACTCAACCACTGGGTATTCTAATATAGGTGCACATGCATGCGCAAATGGATTTATTTAACAGTAGAATCTAGTGGGGCTGTGCATGCACCTTGTGCCTTCTTGTGATTGGGGATAAAGGGTGGGGTTGTTGTGACCCTTACTCAGTTCCCTCACAATCTGAACCCTGTGGTAGCAGAGGACTCTGAAAGTAAGGATGAGGGTGATTTGTGGGACGCACCTGAACGTTAACTTGAAGAACCATAGTTACTGCAGGCTAAGTAACCCTTCTCCCTTCTTTGAATATGTATCTAGTGTGGATCCCACACTCTAAATGACTGGCAAGCAGTACCCCTACTGGATGGTGGTACGTGGAGCAGTTGCATCAGTCAGGGATTGGAGCAGTGCTCTCCCAACTTTGGCATCTACTCTGGTAGTTAAGTCCAATGCATAATGCTTGTCAAGACTGAATGGCTTACTCCATGTTGTTGCCTTAGAGATCTTGAAAACTGGAACATTCCTGAAGCAGGGAGAGTATGCTGCTTGAGCCTTGGTGGAATGAGTTTTGATGTTCAGTGGGAGAGGTACACCAGTCCTCTGGTAATACAGTAAGATACAGCATATTATCCACCCAGATATCCTTTGTGATGATATGGCCTGGACTTTGGAGTGGCCACAACAGCCAGAAATAAACAGGAAAACAGCCTGAACTATTTGGTTCTGTCATCATAGTAAGGTAGGCTTTGGAACAGTTTAATGTGTATAACTTCCTCTCCAGCTAAGAATGGAGTTTTGGGAATATATCTTTGGGAATATATCCTATACACTGGCAGATTGCTTGATTCAGATGTAATTTTAAGATTAGCTGGGTGATGTATTTATGGATAAGGTGATGCTAAAACCTTACTCTATGAAACATTGCAGAGGGAGTGTCAGCCACATGCACCTTGGAGCTTGCACACTTTCTTGGTTGAAGTCATTGCAACTAGGAAGACAGTCTTCAGAGTGAGATGACAACCAGCATTCTGAAAGGGACTCAAAAGGGAAACCCCATGAGTCTTGAAAAGATAATACTAGGTTGCAGACAGGTTCTCTGACCACTTTGACATTATCAAGTGAGAGAACACTGAATGAGACTGTACAGGTGGATAGCAAATAGAGTTTGCTGCAAAATGGACTTAAATAGAGCTGAATGAAAGGTTGGAGTGTTGTAAATGCACCAACTAGTTGAGGCTCTGTTGTACTGAAGCCTACGTATGGTCCAGGCCCAGTTGGACTGCTCAAATTAAGAAACTTTTCCATTTTGACAAACAAGTCCTTCCAGCAAACATCATCCTGATCTGTATCAGGGTCTTTTGGATTTTTCTAGAGCAGTCCTTGTTTTTATCCAGCCAATATCCAAGCCTGCTAGGTGCAGTGACTTACAATCAGTATGGAGTATATGACTGTGTTCCTGTGAAAGCAGGTCTAGGAAGTCTGGGACCTGAATCTGAAGCTGAATGGTCAGCTGCAGCAGGCTTGCCAGCCAAAACTGCCTTGGTCAGTATGAAGCTACAAGAATGATCACAGCTGTCTCTTGATTTTGGAATTCTCTTTGCAGATCAGTGGAACTGGTTGAAAAGGAGGCTGGATACCACTGCAGAAAGCAAGCATCAGCCAAGGAGCCTAGGCCCTTGCCTCCTCTGGAATGCCTGATGTTGTCTTTGGTTATTGATAGATTTATCATGAGAAACCCCCATTTATGATTAATCTCCACGGGGACCGCTTGTGACTGGACAGAGATTGTCTGCTTAGGAAGGCTGCCAGGTCACAGTTAACTTCCATAAGTGAAGAGCCATGAGGGTTATCCTGTGTTGGTAGCACTCTGTCCAAGGCTTGATGGACTCCTGACAGAGGAGACAAGCATGCGCCTTCTTGCTTGTTGATGAAGTGCATTACAGATGTGTTGTCCATCTGGATCTTCACTGTAGAATTCTGAAAAACAGATAGGAAGACCAGGCAGGCTAGCCTGATGTGTCCGAGCTCCAGAACGCTGATGTGGAACTCCGTGTTCTGAGTGTTAGCTATTGCATCAACAGGAATTTATGTTCAGAAAGGTATGCTTTCACTGACCTAGGAGTCAAGGCTCCTATGAACTTTATCATCTGTGATGAGTTAAGAGAAAATTTTGTTTAGTAGGCACCTTAGCTCAGAGAGCAGGGACAGAATGTATTCTAAGCTTGCCACCATCTCCTTCTAGGAACTGCACTTAGTCAGCCAATCGTTGAAATAAGGGTAAATGGAATGCCCTTCCTTCTGAGATGGGTCACTGCTACTTCTAGGCACTTCGTAAAAATTCTTTGTGCCATAGAGAGAGCCTGAAAAGCAGTACCTTACACTGGTAATGATTGATTCCCACTATGAAGCATATGTGCTTCAAGTGCACCAGATGAACACCTATGGGTCTCTCATTCCCTGTGCTGTTCATGGTCTGGTTGAGGACTCAATGCTGTATCCTTGTGTCATCCCTCTGAGACCTCCCTTCACATTTGATGCTATCTGTCTTTATAAGTGGGCATTATCTTCACATACAAGCATGGTTGCCAGTTTTGATGCCTGTGTCAGAGAGAACAGTGCAGGTGCCAATGCAGTTAGTGACAAGACTGTCATTACTGAGGCTTTCAGTTGAAGACTTCACTGATGTTGAAGTAATCAGTGTTGAAGTCAATGGTGCCAGTTATGGTGGTGCTCTCTTTACCTTCTCTCCAGTGCTTAATCCTGGGGTATGATTTATGCTCAAGGGAGCTCTGGCCAATGCTGGCTCATTTGGCCTTGCTCTAATACCAATCTTCATTTCTGGATCCAAAGTTACAGTCATTGATTACTCTAGCAGATATAGCTTGTCTGGGAGATGGCATTTCCCTAGACAGAAGAGGCATTGTGCCCATCCTTGGTGATCAGTTGCTCACAGGAGGGCAGGGTTTAAACTCTTAGGATCTAGAGTTTGCCACAAGATGTGGTGGTTAGCATGAAGTGCTTCATCTTGGTGAACAGGAGGGTCTCTGGTAACTTTTCTTTTCTCTCTGTCAAGATAAATATTTCTTTAAAACCATTTATGTCATCACATTTCTAAAGTCTCTAAGAACAGTAGTGTGTTGGCCAGGTGGTAGGTTCCTTCTCACTGCCATAGTGAGAGAGGGTCAGAACCACTCTACTCATGTAGGAGCATGAGGCGGCACAGGGTGCATGTGTAGTTCCAACAGACTGTTATTCAAAATAATCTGATCTCACATGCATGAGGCCTGTGTACACCTGGTGTAACATTCAAACACAGGACTTTAGAATCTTGATCAGAACATCAACAGATTAGGAGTAATCATTTAGCCCAAGAGAATTTTGCAAGTCACAGAAGTCTGTCCTCCAGTGCTAGATGTAGAAAAGAAAAAAGTCTCCTATATCAACCAGTATGACCCAAATCTGAATGTCAAGTGATATTTACCAGGCACTCTAAATACCCTATCATATAATCCAAATATAACAATAGCATACACACTAAGACAAAACACAGAAGAGGGCTAACCTACTGACTTACCCTTTGTTCAACAGTGGCTATTTTTGGATTTACTCTCCAAAAATTCAGAACCAGTTGCTCTTCCAGAAGATAAAAAACCTGGATAACTGGTCATGCAGTTTACTTGCCAGCTATTCAGGTTGTCTTTTCTGCCACAGTGCAAAAAGTGCTTAAGAGGTCTTGTGGCTAAAACACAGGACCAAGAGTCAGGATACAAAATTCTATTCCCACAGATTTACCGGGTCCCTTTGACAGGTCACTTAAACTTTCCATGCCTCCATTTCCCCATCTTTAAAACTGGAAAGATATTATTGACATACATATCACTGGTTAGAAAACTGAGGATTACTTAATTAGTGTCTGAAAATTGATCTGAGAATCCTGGATGGAAGTGCAAAATATTACTGAGCATATAATATTAATAGTTCATGTAGTATGATCCAGCCACTTAGACACTGTGCCTTTTCTGTCTGTCTAGGTTTTTATAAGGTCAGTCATCATCATGGTATCTCAGCACTTATAGCATTCAAAAGATACATAAGCCTATTTTAAACATGAGTAGTATTTGCAGGGAAGGATATATTGATGTTGATACTGGGTATACTGTCCTAAAAGTCTTATTTGAAAATTAAAAGTGATCTTCAAAAGCATTGTACTAAATCTGTCCATGATCTCTTAAGGTGCAGAAATGCTGAAATTAAAAAATAAAGGGGTCCTGAAAGATTTTAAAGCTCAAAACTCAAAGTACCTTGCTCTTTAAGTCAGAGATCTCTGTGAGAACAATAGATTGCAACACTGTAAATCAGTAATATGAAAATACAGTCATCAACATTTAGAGTTTGTCACTAGTTTTATGGCCTGTTTTTAAAATATGCCTGTTAAGGCATGTTTGACACACCCTTCTACTGTTGGTAACCAATAATCCTTTAAAGTAAGGATACCGTGAATTTGTATGGATCTGTGAAGAGTAAAGACTTGTTTTAATTGCGCAAATACATTCAGTCCTTTCCATTACTACAGGAAAATAAGCATCACCACAAACCCATATACAAATTAGGTAGTGAAATGAACCCAGACTGAAATCACTGGTACATGTAGGTACACGCTTACATAGTAAAGAAATTAAAAGTACAAAATACGCTTAACAGCACACACCCTTTGAACTATGTAGGAACTAGGATATTTGAGCCAAGATACACATGCAAGGGTATACAGAAGAAAAATCAAAACAGGTTTGCCTCACTGTCCAGCACTTCTCTTTAAACAAAAGAAATCCTTACCCTGGAATCCAGCCAGTGGCTTCTGTTATGTGTGTCTGAGTGACCATTGCTGGTGCTGGGGTGTATGGACTCCCAATCAGAACACTCCCTGAATTGGTCAGTCTTTGTGGTGTGCTTATGATCTATGAAAATTAGAAACAAATTTATGTTCTTTAAAACAATTTAAAAGTAAATGGATATACATCAACACTAATCATGGTCGTAAGCAACAGTAAAACAATTTTAGCATTATGTAAACTGCAGTCACATGCACTTAACACTGAAGAGGCATCACTTAAAAATTATGGCCTCAAACTATCCTGCAATATATTATATTTGAGACCTTAATGTGAGATCCAAGTCCACTGTCTTTTGGCAATTTCTTTCAATCTAATGACATCATTGAGAGATTTTCTTAAGTAAAGAGTATGAAACTGAACTTTTACTCATAAACACATGCTTGCAATTCATGTATCAAAGGTGAAAGGCTATGCACAACTGTCTCTTGATTTTGGGGATCAGTGGAACTGGTGGAAAGGGGAGCTGGATACCACTGCAGAAGGCAGCTATTGGCCAAGGAGCCTAGGCTCTTGTCCCCTCTGGAATGCTTGATGTTGTCCTTGGTGGCAAACGGTTTTATCATGAGAACCCACCATTTATGATTAATCTCCAAAAATCAAGAAAATTCTGCAGGTAGATGAATTATATAATCATATACATAACATTATGAAATCGATACCTTAAAATTGTTTAAAATGTTGTCTACATTAAGAGAGACCTGTTGCAGCTGAATCAGTAGGTACAGCTGAATCAATTCGGAGCACAGTTTTCTAACTCTACATGTAGACAAGGACAAACCAAGTTGCCTAAAATAGTAACTTAATTTCATATCAATCAATCAGTTTACCTCTACTTTTCCTGGGGCCTGTAGCGACCCATGAGAGTTAAAACTGCATATCTTAGATTTAGATGGGACTAAATTTCAGTTATTCTGCTACTCTGGTTGGCTGTTATTCAGGCAATTAAAAAAAAGGCCAAAACAACTATTAGGTTACTTGGGTTATGTATTCATGAAGGTTACAAGTTGTAATGGGTCCACCATAGTAGGGATAGGTATATCATTCTTGGAACCATCAGAATCCTATGTGTAATGTTGATCCCGAGTGTGAAGTTTTTCAGTATCCAATATTGCAAATGCCTCATTCGTAGATGAGCATAGGGAGTTACATTCATCACTGAAGCCATGAAACCCATTAACCACACAAAAAAAGAAAGAATTTATTCTGGAAATTGATATAGAACGTTTATGACTGATTTATTATTTAAGCATCTGTCTCCACTGATAAGTCAAAGATAGCTCCTGTAAAAGGAATCCATTGAGTGAGTATTAGAAAGTATTTTTCCCAGTTTATTCTGAGCCCTAAGTTGTTGAAAAGCATACAGATCTGGGGCATGACTAGAGAGAGGACTTTCTTTGATGGAACTTTGATAAACCAATCATCAAAATAAGGAGAGAGGAAAATACCCTGGTTCTGGTAGATGGGCAACCACCATCTCTGACAGGCATCTTTTTTTTAAAAAAAATTTAGGGCTATAGATAGGCCAGAAAGACAGAACCTGTATTGAAATAGATCTTTTCCTATGACAAAATGGAGATATTTGCAGTGAGATGTTCTTATTGATATGTGAAAATAAAAACATTCTTTAAATCAATACTTGCAAACTTGTCCTGTTGGGTAAGAGAAGGAATTACAGATTCTAGAGACAGCAAGTGGAAGTGGAACCTCTTTATGGAAAAATTCAGTTTCTTCTGGTCCAATATTGGATGGGATCCCCATTTTTTTTTTAACACACATTAGAAAGTACTTTGAATAGAATTCTTCTGGACATCCACAATACTGTTAATAAACAATGATAACTGATTCCATAGGTGATGCTAGTATGCCATAACTTCCTGATATTTCATTATTCTCATTCCAAAGGTGGCAGATGAAAAATATTTTCTTCCTAATATATCCACTCTCTTTCTCTCCCTATCAGAAGTAGTTTAATGCACTATACCTCCCTCAGAACATTGAACTGTGACCTCCAGCATCAGAGAAATCACAGGTGGATACATATGAAACACAGGAACACTACCAGTTCCCCACAAGAGAGTTATCAGCTCCCCAAGACATTGATTTAGCTGATTTAGCAGGTTGAGACAGTCCATCCAATAAAGGTGAAGTAATTCTGTTTCTAGAGAATTAACCCAAAATATCAAACACTGGGTGTGAGGTCTCCTCCACAGCTATTTACAGCATGTTCAGAATCTTAGCGACTATATCCATTAGTTCAGAATGAGAACTACCTCCTCTGAAGGGAATGAAAATGAGATATTTACATCATCATCTGGGATATTTGACCCTCCAATTCTGGATCCGTTCATGGGTTCCATTTGATTAACATAGTTCTTCCTCCTCTAACAGCAAACCAGGAATGATCATTGAACCAGCGTCTTCAGCTCCAGAAGCTGGAAGCTCTCTCCCATGGCAAGTGGAGAAATTTTCCTTGGATACATTTGTAGTTCACAGAAATGTCCTGGTGAGTGCCAATATAACTATCTAATGACTGGTAGAACCTGCATTCCGGACAGAATTGTATATTTGGATCCAGGTGATAATTTTATTGAAAAAGGACCTATCACACCGTCTTCTTACAGAAAGCAGTCTTTCTTTGTGCTGCAGTACCTGTTCCTGATCAGAGTCATGTTGCAGATTCAAATCAGTTTTGAACCCGAAGTAGGGGACATAGAGCTCCAGGCTGTAATATTGAGAAAGGGGAGAGTGCTTTGCTCAGAGAACCAGGAGTCTTACATGGAGGAGGAACTGAAGGGCTTTCCTGACATTGTCCCTAACGTTTGCCCTATTCCCATGTATACTTTCTTGGTGACATGCCTTTCCATCCATTTCTTGCACATATCCTTTTTGGTTTTTAGATAACTAAAAAACTCCTTGTGTAGCCACACTGGCCTCCTGTCTTCTTATCTTTCCTTTGTATCGGAATAGCTTGACATTGAGCCCCTAGTATCATACTTTTAAAAACTGCCAGCCCCCTTTGACCTTGATCTTTCCATGGGACCTTGTCTATTATTTCTGAGTTGGTTGAAATCCATCTTTCTGAAGTCCAGTGTCCTTGTTTTGCTGTTCTCATGTCCTCCTTTCACAAGATATTGAATTCTATCAGATCATGATCACTTCCTTTCAAGTTTCAGACCACCTTCACAACTATTTCAGCTCTCTTGGTCAAAACCAAGTCCATAATGGATAACCCCCCTTTACAAATACTTTACAAAGGTTAGTAAGAACCATTATTCCTGCTTTACAGATAAGGAAACCGATGCATAGAGAGATTAAGCAATTCATCTAAAGTTATTCTGGCAAAGTGAGTCATCAGGAGAGTTGAGGGCAGGGGAAGATATGCGAAGACTCTGCTGAACAGCTGAAGGAGGCTGGTAATGACCACTGCTGATATGGCCAAGCTGGGGCAATGAGCATCATCCTTGCCCTGTCTTGATACATCTTCCTTACCATCTTTTAAATCAATGGGAAGAAAGGAAACACATCCATCAAGGCCTTCCTCCAATGCAAAAGGAAGGCACTGGACAGGGATTGTTGGTCTCTGCTTGCTCTGGAATAGGGAGGCAACATATTCTGTTGTCCCTTGTTGTGAACAGGTCAACCTTTGACTGACCCCAGCCGGAGAACAAAGTCTGAACCAACTGATCCTTCATGGACCATTTGTGCATCATGATGATATTGTTTTCCCCTGCTAGGTGCAGGGCCACAGGATAAAATGTTGTGACAAACACACCAATCCTATAGACTTACTGCCTCCGTGGACAGAAGAGCAGAGTGGGCCACCCCTACTTCTTGATATCATCATTGGCAGTACCTCAATTCGAGGATGATCTCTCTACTATGGCTTGTTGATGTAATACATCGCTGATGTATTGTCTGCCGCATCTTGTACAACACTCCTTTGCAAATAAGAGAGGAATGATTTGAGAACCACTTAGAATGGAAGAATCCCATGCACTCTTACAGACTAGGAACTGAATGACTAGGCAGCAGTTCTGCAGAAAAGGACCTAGGGATGACAGGGGACGAGAAGCTGGATATAAGTCAACAGTGTGTCCTTGTTGCCAAGAACACTAACGGCATTTTGGGTTGCATAAGTAAGGGCACTGCCAGCAGATCAAGGGAGATGATCATTCCCCTCTATTCGACATTGATGAGGCCTCATCTGGAGTTCTGTGTCCAGTTTTGGGCCCCCACATTACAAGAAGAATGTGGAAAAAATGGAAAGAGTCCAGCAGAGGGCAACAAAATGATTAGAAAACTGGAGCACATAACTTATGAGGACAGGCTGACGGAACTTGGATTGTTTAGTCTGCAGAAGAATGAGGAGGGATTTGATAGCTGTTTTCAACTACCTGAAAGGGGGTTCCAAAGAGAATGGATCTAGACTGTTCTCAGTGGTGCCAGATGACAGAACAAGGAGCAATGGTCTCAAGTTGCAATGGAGGAGGTTTAGGTCGGATATTAGGAAAAAAATTTTCACTAGGAGGGTGGTGAAGCATTGGAATGGGTTACCTAGGGAGGTGGTGGAATATCCTTCCTTAGAGATTTTGACAAAGCTCTTTCTAGGATGATTTAGTTAGAGATTGGCTCTGCTTTGAGCAGGGGTTGGACTAGATGACCTCCTGAGGTCCCTTCCAATCCTGATATTCTTTGATTCTATTAACCAGATGAACAGGTCTTAATTCCAGTATATTGATATGCTGGAATCCCTCCTTAGAGGGCCAATTGTCAAATGATTCAGATATCCTCCCTAACCTTTTGTTGATGTCCAGGATGGACTTGCAGGATTGAACTGTGCACCCCTCAGCATATCCATCCCAACTGACCATCAGTCTAGAGAAACTATGACATTCTGAGGCATGATGATCAATGACTGAAGGTTGTTCTGAATTGGCCTGTAGATCTGAGACATCCAGTGTTGTAAACGTCTCATCCTTAGATAGGCAAAATGGATTATGTAAGTATTAGTGGCCTCCGTGAGACCCAGGAAGAATTTTAAACCTTCTGGGTGGGACATTAGTTAGTACCCTTACAGATTGACAATCTTAATAAATCTGTTCTCTGGTAGACAAGCTCTGACTTCCACAGAGTCCAGTATAGCACCTACAAAGAAAATCCTTTATGAGGGGCAGAGGATTTTCTCTGGGCAATTGACAGAGAGCCCAAGGTCTGAAAACAATTTATTCTTGAAGCTGATATGGTTTAACAGCTCCTTGTGCAAGAGGGCCTCCAGTAGCCAGTTCTCTAAATAAGAGTAAACATAAATACCCTGATTCCTCCGATGACTGCTACCACAGAGACACAGTTTGTAAAAATTCTAAGTGCCATGGAAAGGCCAAATGGGAGCACCATGTATGGATACTGGCGATGAGCCACCATGAATCAAAGATACTTGTGATGATTTTGATGAATGAGATATGAAAATATGCATTCTTTAGATCTGCGGTTGCTAACCAATCCATAACCAACGGCAAAAGGTGTTATGGTGGCCAGAAATAACATGCAGAACCAAACCTTTCAAAATGTATTTATCTAAATCCCTTAAATTCAGTATTGGCCAAACCCCACCCCAATAAGGCCGTAGGTCCCATGATTGCCAGTCACTCCAGCAAGTAGGATTTGGTGATTGCAGGAGGCAGGCCATAGGGTGGTACAAAGCAAGCCACAGGCTTCTGTATTCTCCCTCCATCTTCTTCCTGCTAGTTACCACTGTACATCCAAAACAGAATGCAACAGTGAATCCAAAGGGAAGAATGGAGATCCAGTGCTTTATGGAGATCAGATAGGTATCCAAGGCAGAGGAAGCAAAGGGTGGTACAGGGGAAAATTCCCAATGTCTTGTGGCCTATTCTTCTTAACAAGGGACAAGGAAGATGAATTTGGAACTTGGTAAATACGTCTCCTTTTGGAAACCCTAATCTTCTCATCCAGAAATGATGAAGAAATCAGAGCTGGAAGGTGAACCTTATCTGTCACTGTGACAGAGCTCTTCAGAACTGACCCCGGAACTGAAAGAAGTTCCAAGAATCAGAATACAACATTAGACACAGGTCTATCTCCCTTGCAATGGAAGATGGAATGGATCTCTGCTTTGGAACTGTAGCAGTTTTGTCAGAATCAAATGGATCCGACAGGTCTGATGCATGGGAACCAGCACTACTAATACTGGTCATTTTGGCTCTAAGCCTCCTTTTCTTCAGTACTGTGACTGAAGGGACTGAAGGCATGGACAGCCCAGATTGTGACCCACTTAGCAATTCCATCTTCCTGGCATCAGAAGTGGAAGTCAGAACTGTTAATGGTCCTGCCCCTGCAGGGATCTCATTTGGCTTGAATAGGAGGGCGGAACATGGTATGGCATCAGTGCTGAACTCTCTCTCAACATCTCTTCCAGAAATGAAGCGATTGGATCGGACCACATGGGCCTCCATTTAAACATCTGGAGACTCGGGGGACTGACTGAGTGAATCGCAGGAACCAAGTCCAACACCAACAAGTGTAGTGGCTTCTTGGAACCCTTCAGTTCTTTGAAGCCATTGGCAGCAACAGGGGCAGAGAGACTGGTCTCTTACACCTAGGATCTGAGTCCTGACCAGGTCTAGATGGTCTAGTTATGACGGATTCTTTTAGGAGGAAGTGGTGCAAGTCAATCTCCCAATCTTGTGTGATACATTTCAGCAAATAGAACACCCAGAAGGTGAGCATTTTTCTTCCATGCACTTGAGACACCACTTGTGGTTGTCAGACACAGAGAAGCCAGTGAGACAGGAAATGCACTTCTTGAATCCAGCTTCTTCTGTTTCCTCAGTTCCTCCATAACCCGAAGCCAGGAGAACTCTAAATTCATGAACTAACTATAGTGAAAATGAGCTAACACTATTTCTAAGTAGAAAATAGACTCCAAAGAAACTAGAGAAGTTCACATCTGTTCAGGCACGCAGAGAGAAGAAACTGGGGTAGTGAGGGAGCTCCATCTCCTTTATAGCCTCGCCCTCAGCGTGTCATGATGCTGAAGGGTGGGAGGGCATGGTAGTGCTCTAGCTGACACTGCTAAAAGAGGTTTTTACTGTAAAGCAGTACAAGGTTGCACATCACCCACAAGTAGGAATATGCAGAAACACTATTTATTAAATACACCCAGATTTTTTACTTAACACTGCTTAAAACAATTCAAATTCAGTCATGAATTTCAGAGCATCTGTGACTTATAATGTAAAAAGACAGGTAGTGAAGATATTTTAGAATAGTGAAGTTGAGGAGACTGGGTTTGAGTCCTTCACTACTTGCTTCTGCTTTTAGTTGTAATAAACATTAATTAGCATAAAATTACCAAACTCTGTTCAGGTTTGCAAGCCACTGAAATGTCAAGGTGTTGGTTGGCACAAAATACTGCCATAGTTCACTGGTACTGGATTTCATGTACCATTTTATAACAAAGTAAGACTGATTTCATTTCGACATTACATTTTATTCCAGTAAGACTCCTGTGATAAACTTTCCATGAAAAAGCTGTTTCAAGATGCTTATTTTGTTTGGTTATTGGGCTTTGTGACATCAAAGGAATGACATTTTAGTTATGTTTTGAACACCACACATATTAAGCTTTAGGATGTATTGTATTTCTTCTTCTACTGTTTAATGTATTAAAACCTGAATATATATTCATCAGCTACCTCTGCTGTTCATGTGGCCTAGGGTATTTATTCTAATAGGTTACAACATAATATTTAGAGGGTACTCCTTCCATTTACTTCCCCTCACCTGAGTATCATTTTAAAATTTCTTTTGGTTTAAAATTTCTTTTGGTTTAAAATTTCTTTTGGTTTCTCTTAAAATACAATTCACATTTCTGTTCCTAATGCTGGTACTGGCCAGTTTGAAAAAAGAGACGCTTTTGGAAATGGGAGAAACAGCACAAGCCAAGGTATTTGGATAGTTTGATATTATTGGAGCCTGATTGACTTAACTGTGTTGGGAACAAGAGACCCTCCAAGAGGGTTGTATCTGTAGAATGTAGGTGGACACTAAAAGATGCTATACCCATTATGAGTTTACTTCAATACTGACTTAAGAATCAGGAAACCTTAATGGTAGAAATTAATCAGTGCTCAGTTAGTTGATTTAGTTGAGTTTTTTTAAACAGTTAAACCAGTACTGAAACTGGATGAAAAACAATGGAACATATTGAGTGTATAAGTTAAAATACTGATTGATTAAATATTAAAATATTAAAAGTTTTGTCCAATTGTTAAACCAGCACTGAAGATTTTAACTACCTCTTTTTATACTGATCTCCTGCAGTGCTACAAATGATATAACTTTTCAGCAAGTTGGCCCTACCCAGAATATGACTCACACATGTCAATTATAATTTAAAATATTATTTTCACATGCTTTGCAGTTTGCTCAGGTTGAGTTGCACTTCATCCCCTCTAAGCTTTCACATTACTAGGCCGAGCTGAAGAGGTTGAGTTTTCCTTTAAGTCATAATACTAATACACCATAAGAGACTAGTTGTCATAGTAATGCTATGATGACATTATAATTACAACTAGTAGATTATATTAAGAATGTGCAAACCACTTGAATGTTACAAAAGATGGTCATTATGGCCTTTACTACTTGTATTCTAGTGCCCTCTAGAGTAAAAAGACAATAAAGCAGGTCACAGAATGCTTTTTGTAAAAAAGGTTAAAGCTACAAACATAGCAGGACCCCATACTGGTTAACACTGTTTGGCCTTGCCATTACAGATGGGATCTAGTCAGGTTTTTAAGACTGACAATGAATTGTTCTATTCCCTTTAGTGTCAAAGCTGCAAACTGTCATAATCAAGGACACTAGAGAGACAAGGTCGGTGAAGTAATATCTTGAGTTAATTTCCAAGATCTGAATAGCTCTTTGTAAACTGGAAAGCGTGTCTCTCTCACCATCAGAAGTTCGTCCAATAAAAGATATTACTTCATCCATCTTTTCTCTCCAATATCCTGGGACCAACACAAAAAAATCCTTAATTGTTACTTTAGTATCTAAATTTTTTACAGTATGTAGAATCCAAGTTTTCCTTAAAAACAAATCACTCTGAATTGTAGCATCATTTTCTGTTGCAAAGTAATAATCTTGTTGTTCTGTTAACTCAGACTGCCAAAATAGAACAGCAAAGCTATTAACTAGATACAGGCTTGTAAATAGCAATACTGGTATAGTTATATAATTGCCAGCATAAGCTAAACTGCAAAAAGAGTACTCATTCTAGAAGAAGAGTGGCTACATAGGCAGTTCTATCCATATAACAATAGCAGTATAATTATATTGCAATAGCTATGCTGGTAAATTTCCCCTCATAGATACCCTATCACCTAATCTGCCTTATACTTCATTCCCAATCTCTCCTATTCCAGCACAATATGTCTTAAAGGGATGTTGATTTTAAAGCCTGCCAATAGCAAGGACCATTTACACACTACTGTAATTAAGCATGGGCATTCAGAGGGCACTTGTACAGTGCATCAGGAAAGGCTTGTCCACACTGTGAAAAAATGATGTGTTCTTCCCATGTAATGACCACAAGGTAAAGTCTTAGTATAGACTAGGTAATCTGTAGTATTCACATGTTTAGCAGGTCAAGCTAAACCCCTAGCGTTTGCCTCACCAGCTAAAATTGGTTAAAACTACAACTCTCTTACCTTCACTAGGATTTTAACATGGGTTAAAAAAAATCCTTTTTCCTAGTGAAGACCTAGACAATGACTGTTCAGTGTGAATGAGTCCCACACATTCAGGTGAATTACAGTAGAAACCACTAAAATAATTAGGAGTCCAGTGGCACCTTAAAGACTCCATGCATCTGAAGAAGTGGGTTTTTTACCCACAAAAGCTTATGCCTGAATAAATCTGTTAGTCTCCTAGTTGTTTTTGTGGATACAGACTAATACGGCTACCCCTCTGATATTCGGTAAAATAATAAACACTTATATAATACATTACTGACTAAAAGGGTAGCCATTTGTTGGCTACACTCACGGTTCAGTATTCAAAATGTTCAAGAGACCGAAGTTAGCCAAATGTATTGTCTAAAGACAAAACAGAACAATATGAAAGAGACATATGTACCCTTCTTAGAAGCAATTCTTATCTCGCAGAATGTTCACCTTACATAGGAGGTATGCTTCAAAGATACACATTTCAACTAGTTGTATTTATAGTATGATTTTATAAGCTACACAACTCTTTACACATCACTTAAAGCACCTGTGACTCCAGAACCACATGCAGCTCTTCAGAAGTTAATATGCAGCTCCTTATATAGGCACAGACTCTGGGGCTGGAGCTACAGGCACCAACTTTCCAATGTTCTGGGGATGCTCACTGCTCAACCCCTGGCTTTGCCACAGGCCCTGTCTCCACTCCACCCTTTCCTGCCCCCTCCCCTGAGCCTGCTATGCCCTCACTCCTCCCCTGAGCCTCCTGCATGCCACGAAACAGCTGATCGGGAGGTGCAGGGAGGGAGGTGGAGGTGCTGGTGCTGATCTGTGGAGCTGCCGATGGGTAGGAGGCACTGGAAGCAGCGTGGGAGAGCTGATGGGGGGTTGCTGATGTATTACTGTGGCTCTTTGGCAATGTACATTTGTAAATTCTGGCTCCTCCTCAGGTTCAAGTTGGCCATCTCTGACAAAGTTTAGTGAGCTTGCAATAGCACAGCTGTACCGATGCAGCTATAAGATTGCTTGTGTAGATACTCTATGCCAGTAGGAGAGAGCTCTCCTGCGGACATAATAAACCCATCTCCACAAGCAGCAGTAGCTATGTCGGTGAGCAAATCTCTCCCGCTGACCATACCGGCGCTTCTGTCAGTATAACTTATGTCACTCAGGGGTGGGGTTCCCCCCCCCCACATTCCTGAGTGACAAATTATACTGACAAAAGTGGTAGTGTAGACAAGGCCCACACAAACCCTTTTGTTTGTGCCAGCTTTGACCTTGGTACATCCCTATACTTTTCCATATCTCATTTTGAACACTAAATTCTAAGTGTTGAGGAGTCACAAAAGTTCTCCCTAACAGTACTTGTTACACAATATTTACGTATCTTTGTTTTGATACATTTCCTGTTTTTTAATGTCGAAGCTAACTTCAGCTTTGCAATGTTGTAGAATCCTTACCGTGGGTAAACAGAATCCTGGGAAGAGTGTAATACATTCATATAACATAACTTCACAACAGCCATATATACAGTGTATATTATATTAAAAGCATGCATATCATACCTGTTAATTTGGTTATACTATGCCTTACATATGTATATTGGCTAATAAGCTCTTCAAGACCCAGTACAAACTAATCCTCATCCAATTACTTCCAAGGGATGGTGTAAGAACTATCTTCATTTTACAAATGGGGAACTGAGAGTGAGGTCACTTCTTCAAAGCTATAAAACAAGCCAGTAGCAAAGCAGATGCCATAACTAAAGAAGTTCCTGGCTACAAAACTCATTAAAACTTTCTCTTCCCACAACCCAAAAGAAGTTGCTCTTTCTTCTCTCAAAGATTCCAATCCTTTGTAATCATGTTCCGCAATCTTCTCTGGCTGCAGAGGACTGTGGGATTGGGGTACAGTAAGCAGCAGTCAAGAAGATATTACTGTGGGTAGAATGATATTGGATGCATACAGGATGCTACTGCTGTGGGTGCTAGATCAGTGGTGCTTTGGATAGATGCTGTATGTGAACAGTCATCCAACTCCCTACTTTTATGAATGCTTGGTTCTCCAAAGGACTCTCATCATATCTCCCTTCAGTTCCAGGAGAAGCACTTCTTTATAAAAGTTTGTAGCCAACTGAGTGTTGTAAGCAGTGGATACCTGTGCATGTTCCACACAATGAAGGAGCACTACCCCAGAATGGCGTAGGAAGGGCAGAGAGAGTAAAAAGGCTAGTAGAAATGGATAGCTCCTACAAGAAGTCAGAGAAAGCTTCTACTTTCCTGTCCTTCTTAGGATTACCTAAATCCTCATGGCGAGGCTCCAAAACTGATTTGACAACTGCCACATCAGACTATATTGCCTCAGCAGGTTTAGCAGAGCCCAGAAGATTTAACAGGGCCACTTTGTGGTGGCTGATCTAGTTTGCAACTTTCTTTACTGGTTTCTACCTTTTGCTTCAGAATCTAACATTACTAAAATAAAATCTGTCGCTAGCCATTATGGCTGCAAAATTCAAAATATAAAGCGGATATAAATTAATATTGTGAGTTTTGCCTGAGTGTGAAGACAAGATGAAACATTAGCTCTGAGAAGTGAGGACTGGTCCCATTAATGTGTTAACTCTGAAGACCAGTGGTGGTGATTTAAATACCATCTTTAAGTATTTTACTGCTGATTAAAAAATCACACAAAAGACGAGGGGTGAGGATATTATAAAGATCTGCACACTAATACAAATGACATTTTATTTTAGTGTCATGGGCTGTGGATGGAGCTTTGGAGCTCAAATGAGCCACCTTTTATACTGAATTTCAATATCATGACCAAATCTGTAACCAAGTGGCCAAAAATTGCTGAACATTTAGCTGCAACAGTACTTTAAAAATATTTTTAAAGTCATTGATTTAAATCTTTAGTCCCTTTGACAGCAGGTTTTTTTTTCTGAACGAACTCTTTGCTCCCCTGGTTCTTTAAAAAGACAACTTTCTTGCATAGGCTTGGGAAGAATGGGATATATTTGCCTATCACTTCCTCTTTGGCATTTTATATCCCACCTTCTGTTCACCTGCAGCAATAACACAGTGGTACCTAACCTCTAACCCGAAGGATAGGCATGTTGGTTCTTTGTTTCTGTGCTGATATGTGCTGCTGGACACACCACCTGTTGTGTCACTGTGATACCTAGCTATAAAAAAATTAAGAAATACCTGTAGTGTCCAGCTTCTTACAGACCTGGGAAGTGGAATGCAGCTTTGAAGCTATTAAACGATGCATAGTTCCAATAGCTAGAATGATAATTTGTTTTTCTTACTGAAGTAAGAGTTTTTGTTTTTGTTGCAATTCAAACAAACAATAAAAGTTGTGGACCACAGTAAAATCAGAACTCTATTTAGGATACATGTGTTTGTGTGGTTATTCCCCCCCTCGCTCCCAATTTTGAGATCCAAGAGTGAATTTAGATTAGTTTTGTGGATTTTACATACAGACTTTAATCCAGAAAAAAGAAACACCTATCATAATTGAATCTCTCCTCAACTCCTTATGAATTTAGAATTCTTAAAACAGGGGACATTGGACACACACAAAAGAAACTGAATTTCAAGTACATGTTGGCCCCAGTTCAGCAAAACACTTAAGGATATGCTTAGCTTTAATCATAATAGTAGTCTCATTCAGTCATTTAGAAGAAGGTACCTACACATACAGTGGGACTATTCAATGTCTAAAGTTAAGCAAGCGCTTCACTGCTGAATCAGTTTCCAGAAGCCAAAAAGTGTAGGTGGGAATCTCTTAGAACCCAGTAACAATTCCAAGTAATGTCCTATCGAAAGATAATAGCTATTTGAAAACTGTTATAAAGTTTGAAAATTCCTAACTGATAAGGTTAAAAAGGCAACTAACAGACCACCAGTAGTTCAGTTCTGGAGTCAAATCCTATTGACCTTCTTCCTGTCAACTGTCCTGCTTATTTCAAGTGAGGTGAGTTAACCGAGTAAGGATTTGGACTTTAAAATCCAAGAGGAATTCTTTAGCTCCTGCTTATATATACATTGTGACGGAGTCAGTCCAGAAGGGTATAAGAGAGTGCTGGAAGACAGGTATATCAGCCTCAGGATGTGCAGGTCCCTGTTCCGTGGATAGCCAAACAAAGGCTACTCCAGGCCAATCAAGAGACCTGGGACCAATTAAGAAGCTTCTAGAAAGCAGCAGAAATAGCTAGCCTGAGTGGGACACCTGAAGCCAATCAGGGGCTGGCTGAAACCAGTTAAAAATCCTCCCAGTTAGTGAGGTGGGTGTGGATGTCAGGAGCTGTGGGAAGAAGTTGTGCTGTTGGTGAGACTGAGTGGTAGACAACTTATCATACGCAAGGAAGGAGGACCTGAGGTAAGGGTGAAGTTAAGTTTGAAGAAGTGGGGACTGCTGTGGGGAAGTAGCCCAGGGAAATGTATTGTGTTTGTGGCTAAAAGGTCAGCCATCTTAGCTGGTACTATTAGGGTCCCTGGGCTGGAACCCGGAGTAGAGGGCGGGCCCGGGTTTCCCCCCATCTCCCTCCATACTCTACAGAAATCCTCGAGAGGAGAAGTGAGACTCAGTTCATACAGGAGGCCGAACTGTGCTTACTGAGCTCTACAGAGCAACAAAGTCTGTGGGGTATTCCTCCCTTTCCACCTTCCACACCGGCCTGTGATGAAGGTAGCTCACTAGGTGGTGACTCTTGCCAATTATACTGAGAAAGGGAGGTCACTCTGGGGCCTAGATGTGTTTCTGAGGCCCCTAAATCTGCCAGGAAGCACAGGACCCACAAATACAGACTTGGAACTTTGTCACAACATATAGAAATAAAGTGATGTACTCAGCTTTTACTTGAAGGGCTTGTAACCAGGCTTGTAATCTTAAGTCAGTCTACAAAACCAGTTCTTTCAACTGGAATCACAGTTTTTGGCCAATAAAAAGAAGAAAATAAACATCATTTTATAAAATATTATAAAATGTTAGCTTTTATACAGCACTTTTAGTTCACAGATCTCAGTACTTTACAAAAGAAAGGTGAACATCATTATCCTCATTTTACAAATGGAAAAATTGAGGCAGAGAAAGGGAAAATAACTGCCTCAAGTCCCACAGCAGGCTAGTGGCTGTGCTGGAAAACCAGAACCCAGGTCTTCTGACTTTCAATCTAGTTATCCATCTACCAATCCACACTGCCTTCCATCTCTGAAACAAATGCACCAGAACAAATGTTTTATTTCAGATTTGACTCAAGGTTTAGGTTTTGTTTAAAAAGAGTTTCAATGGCCAGGAGTAATTTTTTAAATAGATAAAGCAAGAACATAAGAATGGCCCTACTGACTCAGACTGAAGGTCCATCTAGCCCAGTATCCTATCTTCCGACAGTGGCGAGTGCCAGTTGCCCCAGAGGGAATGAACAGAACAGGTAATCATCAAGTGATCCATCCTGTCGCCAATTCCCAGCTTTTGGCAAACAGAGGCTAGGGACACCATTCCAGCCCATCCTGGCTAATAGCTATTGATGGACCTATTCTCCATTAATTTATCTAGTTCTTTTTTGAATGCTGTTGTGGTCTTGGCCTTCACAACATCCTCTGGCAAGGAGTTCCACAGGTTGACTCTGCATTGGGAAGAGAACATTGTGATTATCTCTGTATAACACAGGCCATAGGACTTTCCTGATTTAATTCCTGTTTGAACTGCAGCATATCTTTTAGGAAAACATGCAAACTTGATTTAAAAATTGCCAGTGATGGAGAATTTACCACAATGCTTGGTAATTTGTTCCAATGGTTAATCACCCCACACTGTTTACCTTATTTTCAGTCTGAATTTGTACAGCTTCAACTTTCAGCCACTGGATCTTGCTATATCTTTGTCTGTCAGACTGAAGAGCCATTATCAAAATTTGTTCTTCATGTAGGTTGAAGTCATCCTTTAATCTTTTCTTAATTAAGATAGACTGTAAAAGCCAAATTCGTTTATCAGTCTATCTATAAGCTATGGTTTTTAATCCTTTACACACACCCATGGCTTTTCCTTCCAATTTATCAATGTCCTTCATTATCTGTCGATACCAGAATGAGCCACAATATTCCTGTAGCAACTGCAAGTACCAAACAAAGAGGTAATGTGACTTCCCTACTCCCATTTATATATTCAAGGATTGCATTAGCCCTTTTGTCAACGCACTGCACTTGGTGGATTATCAACTAATGTGAGTTCCATGACTTTTCAGGTCTTTTTCAGAGTCACTGCTTCCCAGGATAGAGTCCCTGATCCAGTAAATATAGCTTACATTTGTTCTTTCCAGATGTATCTCCTTACATATTCCTAAAATCTCATGCTTCAGGGCTTCAGCTGATCACCTGCAGGATCCCCGAAGGAATTTTCCCTCCCACCCTACCGCATTGTGAATGGTGGGGTTTTTTTTTTCTTTTCTTTTCTTTCTTCTTCCTTTCACCTTCCTATGAAGCATTAGAAATGACCACAGTTGGAGATACGATACTGGACCGGGTAAGCCAGTGCACTCAGGTGATACTCAACATTCTCTCTCTCTCAGGTACTTAGCTGGATGACCCCTGCTCACATGCTAAAAGTCTAATTGACACAGGTGGGGTTGGGAAGGAATTTCCCCCCAGGTCAGATTGGCTGCAACTGTGCAGGTTTTTTTGCCTCCTCTGAATCATGTGGATGTAGGTCACTTGCCAGATCATCTGGGTATCTCTCACTTAACTCCTTGACATTGCACTTGGGCAGTGGAGCATCTTGGTCCCTCCTATGCTTTGCCTGTGGCACATAATAGGTTAATCTCCTAAGGGCTGTAATACTTTGATCTAATTCAGTTGTTGGGTTTGGTGGTGAGTGTTGGCCTGTGATATACAGGAGATCAGACTAGATTGGGGTGAGTAAACTACGGCCCACAGGCCCTTCCTGACTGGCCTGGAGGCTGCTCCAGCCCTTCCTCCGCCTTTCCCTCCTCTCCCAGAGCCTCAGCGCGCCCTGCGGTCAGTGCTCTGGCTCGCTGCTCCAGGGCAGCAGTAGCAGCAGGGCTGGCTCCAGTGGGTCCTAAGCTCCTGCTGTTCTGAGTGGCATGGTAAGAGGGTTGGGCCAGGGCCTTGGATAAGGGGCAGGGAGTCCTGGGGGTCTGTGGTGGGGTTGGGGTTGATAGGGGTCGAGGCAGTCAGGGGACAAGGAGCAGGAGGGCTTGCGTACGGGGTGGAGTTCTGGGGGGCAGTTAGGGTGGGGGGTCTCAAGAGGGGCCGTTCAGGGGAGGGGGAGCAGGGGAAGTTGGATGGGTTGAGGTTTCTGAGGAGAGTGGGACGTGGGAGAGGGTCGGATAGGGGTGGGGCCAGGATTCCTACCCTACCTGGCCCTCCATACAATTTGTAACCTCAATGTGGCCCTCGGGCCAAAAAGTTTGCCCATCCCTGGTCTAGATGACCTGGAGGTACTGTCTGGCCTTAAACTCAATGACTCTAACTCTGTTTGGCTGTATTAAACTCATTTTGTTTGCACCCAGCTTACCAGATGGCTCTCTATCATTGATGCGTGCTCTTTATTATTTACCGTTTCCCCCAATCTTTATGTAATCTGCAAATTTTATCAGTGATTTTTTTTTCCAGGTCATTGATAAAAAATATTAAATAGTGTAGGGCCAAGAACCAATCCTTGCAGAATTCCTCTACCCAAAACTGACAACAACAAAAAAACTCATTAACCAACAAATAAAATGAATGATATCCCTGAAGTATTTGCAACCCAGACTCTGCAACATTTCTTGACTCTTATGGATTGAGAGTAAAATTTGCAAAAGCGCCTAAATCCTACTTTCAGAAGTGACCTAGACATTCAGGAGACTAAGTCTAAGAAACTAAGAAAAGGAACTTAGGTACCTTAGGGCTTGGCTACACTTGAAATTTCAAAGCGCTACCACGGGAACGCTCCCATGGCAGCGCTTTGAAGTGCGAGTGTGGCCACGCACAAGCGCTGGTAATCCACCTCCATGAGGGGATTAGCTCCGAGCGCTCGGAGCCTGTTCACACTAGTGCTTTAAAGCGCTCAGACTTGCTGCACTCGGGGAGGGGTGATTTTTCATACCCCGGAGCCAGCAAGTTAAAGCGCTATAAAGCACCAGTGTAGCCAAGCCTCTGTCTCTTTTGCCCTCAGAAAGACACAAAACCAGATCCGTATTGCTTTGTTATGCCGATAGTTATAGGGCCCTTATCACAGTCTATGCTGACTAAAATGGTAAAAGTAAGTTCCATAATGGTGTAAATTACATCAAAATGTTAGTATTCTGTTTTTTCCCCCTTAACTGTGTAAGATGTTACTACAGCAGCTAGGGAAAATTTTTCTAACTTTATGATTTTATCTCAATAGTATTCATTTGCTACTAAAGGGATGTTTTAATGGCTTTTCTCCATGATGTGAACTGATGTGTTTACTTTTTTCTTACCATATGTTCAGTTAAAATTAAGTTTTGAGTCTATTCTATTTATAAGAAAATATTGCTTCAAGAAATACCTTCATCATATAGTTTTTTCTTTATCATCAATATCTTTGTGTGTAAACTGTTGCATTTTTGACTAATTTTAGTAACCTTGGTGCTTGACAGAGCATGTTACTGAAGACAGTAGAAGATAATCACCCTCAAGGGAATAGCTCAGGAGTTGGCAACCTTTCAGAAGTGGTGTCCCGAGTCTTCATTTATTCACTCTGATTTAAGGTTTCGTGTGCCAGTAATGCATTTTATTGTTGTTAGAAGGTCTCTTTCTATAAGTCTATAAAATGTAACTAAACTATTGTTGTATGTAAAGTAAATAAAGTTTTTAAAAGTTTAAGAAGCTTCATTTAAAATTAAATTAAAATGCAGAGCCCCCCGGACTGGTGGCCAGGACCCGAGCAGTGTGAGTGCCACTGAAAATCAGCTTACGTGACACCTTTGGCACGTGAGCCATAGACTGCCTACCCCTGGAATAGATGTTTCAGTTTGCAGAAGCAATATCTCCCTGATCACCCATCTCTTTCCAAAAGCTAGGGGGTGAGGTGTGCATTTTTATTAAAAGGGTGGAGGCAGAATCAAAAAGATTAACATTAAATTTTGCTTTTAAAAAGTCTCATGAAAATATAGAAGAAGAGTTAACAAGGTAGACAACCTCCTCTCCAAGCTTGCTTGAATTTTTCATTGTGACAAAAAGCTAGAGGGATTTAACTGTGAACTTAGGCTTTATGAATGGTCTCAAAAAATTCAGTAACCATGTCTGTGGACAGCAGGGTGACCAGATGTCCTGATTTTATAGGGATAATCCTGATAGTCAAGGTTTTATCTTATATAGGTGCTTATTACCCCCCGGCCCATCCCAATTTTTCAGACTTGCTCTCTGGTCACTCTAGCAGATAGATGAGGTAAGAAGCAAAAGGCAAAGGTTATTTGTGTGTGAGGTCAACTAGCAATGCCATGTGTTTCAATATGACATGAAAGACCCATTTTATACACCAATAATGTGGAAGAAGGTACCTTCAGAAAGGGAGCAACATTTGCTGATATGTCTGGGGGCAAGCAAATACTCTTCTCTTCCACAATATAAAACCAGGTAAGAGTCAGAGTGACATTAAAAACGCAAGTACTTTATGAATTTCAGTCTAAGGAAATACAAGTAATTCGAGCAGAAGAAAATGGGCACATTCCTATTTGCTCTACATTACAAGAAACCAAGCAGAGGAAACAATTCAGTACAGCAAAACAGTCATGAAAAAAAGCAAACAAAATTTTATAATACTGTAGTAATATTAGATTCACAGAGAGCAGAGTGATTAATCTGCTGATGGTGAATCAGATGCTGCTCTTCTCGCTACTGATTGAAAAGGGCAGCCAGGAGGGGAGGTTTCATGGCAATTGAGAAAACACATGAAGAACAGCTGGGAAAACAGCAATGAAGGCACCTATTATTGGTGCCTGTTTATGGTGACTGAGCTGGGGTTTACGGAGTTACCTGTGAACAACTGGGTACATTTTACTTTAAGAATAACAAGACTCATGTGCGTAGTGTAGACAACACCACATTCGTAGTGTAAATGAATAAATCTCTCTATTCCTGACTCCGTGATGTAAGTTTCTCTCCAATAACCGTAACTACTTGCTGAAAGGCCCTGAAACTGCTGATCACTCAGGTAAGGACAATACATAGAAAGAGATACTATGCAAGAAGAATTCTCCCTCTAGAAAAGCTACATTCTGAATAGTATGCATAATTTTGGTCACTCTGTAAATGCTGTTATAAAAATGAAACTCATACGGAGTATCATCAAATAGCTGCCCACAACTGGTCAGAACATAGTTTAAGAGCACTCTTGGATTCCTCACTTAAGCTCTCATACAGCAGCCACTGCAAGTAATGCTTTCTACAATCTATGGCTGGTTAGGGCACTGCATCCAATCCTGGCGGACAATGACCTTAGTCAATGGCCTTAGTAATACACATCTTTGTCATATCCCATCTGGAGTATAGCAATGCAATATAGCGAGGCATGAAACCACTAGCCCTCTGGAAACTGCAATTAATAAAAAATGTTACTGCATGTCTCCGTAGTAACATAGGCTTTGACAAGCACATTTTACAATCTTCCATTCACTATGTTGGCTGCATAGACTATTAAATCAAATTCAAGGTCTTGGGCCTTACATTAAAGGTGTTTAATATTCTGGGGCCTGGATACCTTCAGAGGTCACCTAACACTCTGGGCAAGAACTGTAGTCAACAACTCCACTCCTTGGACACAATAGAGTTGTCTACTACAAAAGTAAAGCTCATTTATGCAAGAGGCACAGCTTTCTTAGGGGCCTGTCCAGATGGGATGTTGGGGGTTAGACCAGATGCAGTCCCTTTTAACCCTATGATTCTATGAACTCCCACAGGATCTAAGAACCACCTCAAATAACACCAACTTCCATTCAAAGCTGGTGCATTTTCTTCAATCTGGCCTTTGCTAGTAAAAATACATAGCATATATTAATTTTTTAAATGTAAGTTTTAAAAATTTACATGCAGTTTTCCCCAGAGGGGAGGGAGAAAGAAAAGAACTACATATTACATGTTAAAATATTAGTCATGTTGCTGAGGTGTTGGAATGTGCTCAGGCAGCATAGTCATGGGTGTTGTGATAAAACATTTACTCTAAATCAGGGGTGGGCAAACTATGGCCCGTGGCCACATCTGGCCCTCAGGACTATCCTGCCCAGTCCCCGATCTCCCAGCCGGGGAGCTCCCTCTGCCCCTCCCCAGCCCTTCCCCCTCCCCCAGAGTCATGCCGCCACATGGGCAGAGCTCTGGGGGATGGGGCTTTGCGGCTAGCTCTGTCCAGGCTGCTGCTCTGAGCAGCATGGTAAGGGGGCTGGAGCCAGGGAGTCGGATAAGGGGCAGGGAGTCAGATAAGGAGGAGGGAGTCCTGGGTGCAATCAGGGCACAGGGAGGCTTGGGTAGGGGGTGGGGTTCTGGGATGGCAGTTAGGGTGGGGGGGGGTCTCGAGATGGGGCGGTCAGGGGACAAGGAGCGGGGTAGGGGGGTTTGATGGGGCGTGAGGTGGTCAGGGGAGAAGAGCAGAGGGGGTTAGGTTAGGTGTCAGGTCCGGGAGGGGGGGTTTGGGGGAGGGGAAGTCAGGGGGACAAGGAGCAGAGAGGGCTTAGATATGGTGTGGGGTCCCGGGAGACGGTGGTTAGGGGTGGGTGGGTCTCTGGAGGGAACAATCGGGGACAAAGAGCAGGAGGGGTCAGATGGGTTGGGGATTCTGACGGGGCAGTCTGGGGGCAGGAAGTGGGAGAGGGTAAGATATGGGGCGGGGCCAGGGTGTTTGGGGAGGCACAGCCTTCCCTATCTGGCCCTCTACACTTGAGCGACCCCGATGTGGCCCTCAGAACAAAACGTTTGCCCACCCCTGCTTTAAATATAAGGCTCAACTGTAAAAAGTACATGAAGGTTCATCAGATGTCACAATAACCTAAAATAACAAATGTTGATGGAAAAAGGTATGAAAGAGGAATAGAAAGACTGTATTAGTCCAAACAAAAAGGCTTACTGATATAGCTCAAGGACCATGCTTGGTAAACAAGAACAAAGTCTGGAACCAGAAACCAGTTCATCAAAATTGCTGTGGCAGAAAGTAAGCCTAAATGGTTGACAAAATAATAAGGTTATGCCTATTATTCACTTTGTGGCTCTTTAAAGAAAGACTTTGGGGGAAAACCCTTTTGCATTTTTAATGTAGATAAGCCCTGAGTCTGATTATGGTGGAAGCAGTAAAAGCAGCTAGTTTTCTGTCTCCAACAGCTTGTCCTGGCTCTGCCCACTAAATTTACTGCTGATGTCATGAATGTGTGCTTTGTATGATTGGGTGTGTGCTCTTCTTCCTAAAAGCACTAAGAGGAGGAGATAAACACAGATCCAACCTAGTGTCAACATAACACCTCCTGCCCCCCCGCCAAATCAAGTGTAATTGATAATAAACTAATAGTCTTTCTTTTCGTAAAATAAGAGGTCAGTGAAGAAATATGTCATGTAAAATTTAGGTTATCCATAGGTTGCCTTACATTTGACTGTTAACTGGACATTTCAGATTCAGAGAAGACCCCAACTGTATAGTCAAAACTGGATTACTGGGCAGTTTGCATCTGCCAGAATAGATGGGAAGTATTTCAAGGGAACACTCCTACACAACTTAAATCTGGTCCTTTTCAAGAGGAATTTAGAGTTTGAAATTACTCCTAAATCTGCCGCTGGATTCCCCTGTCAAATGTTGTCATTATGCAACCATTTTTTTTTTTTAAAAAAAAGTTTCTCTATCCTGTTACTGTGAGAAAAACCGAACAACAAAAAAGAAGAGCTGCCTATAGTAAAGATTTATATTTAAATTATCTCTACACAAAGAACTCTCATATTGATAAAGTAGGCAAGTTTGCAGGATTGGGCATTGTGTGTTTAACTTTATTCATATGAATAGCCCCTGTAAAGTCTAAAACTATCAAAATAATGACCAGTCATTTTCTGTCTAATATCTTAAGCTATAGTAATCTCAGGTGTTCCTTCTAACAGTAGATGAAATAATTCAAACAGAAGTATAGTTTTTAACTTGACAGTATCCCTTAAGAGTACTCAGTTGTTCAGTTTACCCTTCTCTGCAGAAATGGGTTGCTCCTGATAAGTACACACACACACCAAACATTTATTAGAATTTAATAGAGGATGATGTAATTTCCAGTCCCTTATTCTCTCCCCCTCACAAACGTACACGTTTTTTGTTGGCTGAAATTCACCTACTCATGGCTGGGGCTGTATGAACTGTCAGCAACAGAAATCATAATTCAGCAGTTGTGGTAACAACAGAGAAAGCTGTAGCACACAGGGGTGGGCAAACTACAGCCTGTGGGCCCCTCCTGCCCAGGCCCCGAGCTCCCAGCTGGGGAGGCTCTCTGCGGCTCCCCCGTCTCCCCTGCAGCCTCAATGCGCCACGCTGACAGCACTTTGGCCTGTAGCTCCTGCCGACGGCTTCGGCAGCACTGTGTGCTCCTGTGGGACAGTGTGTCTAGCTCCTGCAGGCCGTGTGGAGCCAGACATGGTGCGAAGTGTGGTAAGTGGGTCAGGCGGTCCCAGGGGGCGGTTGAATGGGGCAGAGGTTCTGGGGGGGCGATCAGGGAACGTGTGTGTGTGGGGGGGCATGGGAGTGCCAGGAGTCTCTCGGAGGGGGTGGGGGAAGGGTGGATAGGAGTCAGGGCAATCAGGGGACAGGTAGGGGTGGAGTTCTGGGGGTCGGTTAGGGTGGGGGGTCTTGGGATGGGGTGGTCAGGGGTGAAGAAGTAGGGATTTTAGATAGGAGATGGGATCCAGGGGTGGTAGCTAGGACCATGCGTGTGTGTATGTATATCTCTGGAGGGGGCAGTCAGGTGACAAGGAGCAGGGTGGGTTGGATAGGTTGGGGGTTCTGATGGGGGCAGGAAGTGGATGGGGGCAGGGCCATTCTGTTTGGGGAGAAACAGCCTTCCCTACCCAGCCCTTCGTACAATTCTGGAATCTTGATGTGGCCCTCAGGTCAAAAAGTTTGCCCACCCCTGCTGTAGCATGACAGCACGCAGGCAGGCCAGGGGTTTTCATCACTGTGTTGTCTAACCCTGTAGAGAATGTGTGCGCTCAGACGAATGAGATGACAGTGTGGTAAAAAGGTCCAATTTCATTTCTATGTTACAGCTTTCACTATTGCTGTCACTGATGGAACTAAACCAGTGGCCAACAGTTGTGAATTACAGGTTCCATTTTTACAAAAACAAAAAAAATCACATGCACACACTCAGAGTGTGTTTGCAGGGCAGTGATTGCATCAACTTGGTGGTTCTCTCACTCTTTTTCTTTGCAACCACTTATGGCATCCACATAACAACACTGTTTTTGGTGAAAACATTCTAGCGTATCATTACAGTGTAGGTCTTAAAAAGTTCATTTTAGCAGTGTTTTCAGGAACTCCGAAAACACCAATTCCAAAATGTTCAGTACTACTCTATGAGCAAGGAGATTAGCTAATACCAAATGCAAAGTGCTGTACACTGGGAAATAAAGTTGGGAAGACTTGTGGTTTTCTGTTCAACTTGGGCAGAAACCACTGGGGACTATGGGTTTTGCAAACTAGAAACCCTTACAACAAATTATTGTAAAACGCCTTCGATGGCTGTTGTATATGGGCCAAAGTCATCATGTACTCCAAGCAATAGTTTACTATAACGTCTAGTTTATGCATGCAAGACTACTACTGTCCTATCCATTAAGAAACTGATCTGTTGCTGAAAATAGTTCCCAAAATGGATCCTCCTGAACCAGTGCCGTACACTGCTTAGCTAGTATAGACAATAACAGACCATTTATAGCAATTTTATAGATCTAACAATAAGTGGAAACTCTAGGAACATAACAGAATTCCAGGCACCTCTCCTCTTGTGTGGAGAGAATTTAACTCAAAAATATTCAACAGCAGTGGCAACATTATGGAGCGGAAAAATGGTTTTTTCAATATAATTTTGAATACAGGGTAAATGTCCTGTAATAGGTGTAGCTACATATTTTTACACAAGGAGCCTCCACTCACTCTAGAACATGTAGGTATGCCCATGCAGAATCTCCCCTGGGAGTGGTGTTATGGCAGAGTGCCAAGAACATTGTTCCTACTTTATTACCTGTGGATACAAGGGGAAGCATTTATGTCTATTCAACGGCATTTATAGCTGGAGGAGAAGCTGCAGTGATAGTCTGCACTTTCACTATTAACCTTTTATGTTAAGTAAACAGAAAGTCAGCCATATAGTTACACAATGTAATGTTGCCCAGAGTTAGAGTACTTACCATTTGGGGTCCAACATTCACGTTTATTGGTCCTAAGGTTTTTGGCAAAATCTTAGCTGGGGAATTGGTGCTGGAAACTGGTAATGCAATTACTGAAATGTTACCTAAAGAAAAGTGAAACAAATATTAATAAAAAACAAAATTTTAAACAGTGATTAAAATATCCTCTCTCAACTTTCACTCCCTTACAGTGTCACAGTTCAGGTACTTAAGTGACCATGACTACTGTACTAGCCAATCACTTCATAAATATTTAAAAATAGAAAATAGTTTCCAGACTCTGTGTGGATGGGTGCACATGCACCCCAAATCAAGGAAAGAGTTTGTTTTGAAAGCAGTAAGGCCCATTGTCATTCTTATCTCTTATATAACTTTATTTCCCAGTGTACAGCACTTTGCATTTGGTATTAGCTAAAAGCCTTGCTCATAGAGTAGTACTGAACATTTTGGAAT
Organism: Dermatemys mawii; assembly: GCA_007922305.1. Classification (NCBI taxonomy): domain Eukaryota; kingdom Metazoa; phylum Chordata; order Testudines; family Dermatemydidae; genus Dermatemys; species Dermatemys mawii. Next base: position 15,777,433 of record ML677363.1, read on the forward strand.
TGGTGTTTTCGGAGTTACATATCCAAGGTCTAGCTCTGTAAAAGTTCTATGTCCAGCATGCCCTAGTCCAGTGGAACAGAGCTGCAGTGAGAGGTCAGGGGCATGAGAAAGATCATATCTGAGGTAGCTAGGACCAATCCCATGGAGGGTTTGAAAAACTACCGTACTAGCCAAGTGATTGGCTAGTACAGTAGTCATGGTCACTTAAGTACCTGAACTGAAGTACAGATCTTCAACTAGTATGTTCACTGGAGAGCAGCATGGAGAGCAGAGCACTTGGGTGATAGGTTCACAGCGATCATGGTTGTGAAAAAGACTGGCTGAGGTATTTTATACCAGCTGAAATCTTCTCAGTAGACATGACTTTATACCTAGTTATGAATTGCAGTTATCAAGCCTGGAGGTTACCAGTATTGCAGCAAAAACAGCAATGTCAAAACTTGATAAGTCTAATGTTTTTTTTTAAAAAGAGGCAGGGTTAAAATCCCTTCAGAACTTATTTGCACATAATAAAGAATATAAAAAGGACACAGACGTGTCTCTCTTTACAGGTCACCTTTGAAGAGAGAGCAGAAGCTTCAGAAATGAGTATTCAATACAATTCTGTAACCAATTTACGCAGTGTCTGAATCCTTTAAACATGGAAAAACACTACACAAATGCTAAGTATTAATAGTGTCCTTTGTATTAGGATCATAGAAAATGACAACAACAAGTCTATGTAAATTCACACTTCACAGAACAAGCACCAGCAATAATGCAAGACAGGCAAAGACAGTTGAGCACAAAGCCACACATTTCCTCTCATATGGATGAAACAGATCAGCATGGATAGATCAAAGACTCAGATAACAACAACAACTAGCTTTTCATCTGTAGCTCTAAAAAAGCTGTAGAAAGGAGTTTGATATCATTATCCTCATTGTAGAGAAGGGGAAACTGAGGTGCAGAGAAGTGGCTTGCCCATTGTCAGACACCAAACCAGTCACAGGGCTGGGAACAGAACTTAGACCTTCTGAGTCCCAGTCCACTGCTCTATCCACTAGGAAACACTGCTTATACAGGGCTAACTTGTGTGAAAAATACAACCTGCCTTGTCTTCTCTAGGATTTTACCTCAAGTCAGCTAAACTGAATTAAGAACACACTCTTTTTTTTTTTGTAGTGAAGATAAGATTCAAATACTCTAAACATACCAGATCCTCCTTTCAAGTTTTGTGCAGACACAACACACGCTGTTTTTCACATATGGATCACTGACTACATTCTTCAGGGCAGGGAGTATGTACTATTCTGTGTTTGTACAGCACTCAGCACAATGGGGGCCTACTTTCAGTTGGTCACTAGAAATTGCCATTATAAACATGATTATTATTAATAATTATCAGCACATTATGATCCCTGGTATCTGAACTATTTTGTCAGTCTGTACTAGGTGGGAAAGTCCTTGGCCACAGAATATCTCCTTTGTTTATTTCACTAAGCTCATATCATAAAAAAATACCTAGGTGCTAATACAAAATAGCCAGTATGGCTTTGTGCTTTCTCCCAAGCTGCCCTGCACACTTGGGAGGAGTGCTCCATAATCATCTGCACATCTACATCATTATTCTCCTTAAAACTCTTCTTTGCCATGATGCCTTCAATAAACTTGACAAAGGTTAGGCTGCAGGGTGAACAGATACCACTCCCTATCATCCTGATCATTATTGTTTCCTTGTACTCCCTTATTCTGTAACCATATGTTGCATCTTGTCTTATAATTCACTAGTAAGCTCTTTGGGGCAGGAGCAATATTTTCGTTTTGCTAGTACAGCTCCCAGCACACTGGAGTCTGGGTCCATGACAAGGGCTCCTAGGCAGTATGACAATACAAATAATAAAGCAATAAGATTACTCCTGTATGCCTAACCCACATCACATATTTCCATTGTTTCCATTTTGGGAGTACAGCACTATTCACTACCAGCATCCAAGTAATTTTTTTAAAAGGTTATTCTTCCTTTAGGAATTTAAGGCAAGAACTTCAGAGATAATCCAAGGGACTTGATAATAGTTTCAAAAAATATACTATATGAAACATTTTGTTTGCAGGTACTATTTTCCATTAAAAAAACTATCCAGTAATCAAGCCTGTGTCTATAATCATACTGCATATAAAAACAATGCACAAGATAAGTACTGTTAATCACGGGTAAAAATTCAAAATAAGGAGCTACTGTGAATAAGTGCATTAAAATGCTATTGTTCTCCTGACAGAGAGGTATTATATTTTTTCAGTCAATATCTGTCACCATTATTATTGTGCATACTGGTGGACCACCAAATGCTATAATTTCTTATTTAGAAAAATACAAGCAGTATTAAATGAATTGATACCTGTGGCTTTACATGACATTTGGAGAGAAAAGATTTCCCTCTTTTTAGTTACATACATTACCAGAAATTTCATTTACATGATATTTAGATTTAAGTTTTACTCCTATAACTTCATTAATAATTACAAAGTTGCTGTGTTGTAGAACAAAAATTCAGCTAATTTTTATGAGTCAATCATTCCACAATCCTTATTTTAGAATTTAGATACTTAGTCTGTACACATTGCATCCTAACATACAGCACTGACTTATAAAATATTGTACCATTATAGCAAAGACACAAAGGTACAGATTTTTCAATTACTTTTTTGTTTAAATTCGGTCAAGTCTAAAACTTAGTTGAAATAACAATCAGAAACAGTGTCAGTTTGGGAATATATAGAATCGATCGTTGCTTGTTTGAAGCAAACCATGTCTGAAAGGAAGCATACATCACCCTGCTGGGGTAGCAACAGAGAATATATTTCAGCAAGAAAGCAAGCCCTTGCATTTAACAGGAAAGAAACATTAAAAAAATGCTGATAAATCCAAATCCAAGTTATCAGCATTTAAAACCTAGGAATGAATATTCAACTTAGGAAATGTCTGGTCATCATGTTTTATGCTGAATTAATAATTAAATAATTTTAAAGAGTAAAAATTGTAGCCTACAGAGAGCTTTTAATTGGCAGAATTAAATTTAATTGGCAGAATTAGCTAAAACTGGCCTAAAAGTTGTGAAATATTTGATAAGATATTTTGCATAAGGGTATGTGATGTTTCTTCATGCTTTGGTTTCTATGAAGTTTAAACATTTTAAGGGATGTACAGAAATCATGGTATAATATTGCAAAGTATTACGTAGTTGGATAACATGAGATGTGTATTGCCTGATTTGGTATCTGTACTATTAGAAAAAAATAAAACAAAGAAGTTATAGCCTCAAGGAACAAAAACATACCATGCAGTATGTTTAACTTCACTGACATATACATGGGTCTAGATAATACGCTGGAGGATGGTAAATATTTTGCTTTCAAAAAGAGGGTTTGTCTCTCCCAGCCAGGGGGAATGGTCCTGTAAGATCAAACATTATCATCGATTCATACAGCCATCCCTTATATACAGTAGCATCTAAAAATTGCTAGATGTAGTACAGTCATATGAGAAGAATACATAGTCCCCTTCCACGAAGGGCTTACAGCTGCAACCCCAATCCCACAAGTTGATTTGTGTGGGCAGATCCCTACGCCTGAACTAGAGTGACCAGATGTCCTGCTTTATAGGGACAATCAGGATTTTTGGAGCTTTTTCTTATACGGGCACTTATTACTCTCACCCCCTGTCCCGATTTTTCACACTTGCTATCTAGTCACCCTGGGTCTAGCCTGAACAGTCACAATTATTTCAGGCTCAGCGCAGTATCCCACCCATGTAGAAAAGTTGGAACTACTGAAGCCTTTGGTGCCAATTCTCCAATGGATCTTTGGGAACAGATCCTTACACCCATATGGTTCTGATCCCACAACTGGATCTCACTAACAAGTTTAGTGTGCAGCATAAGGATATGCATTATTTCAACAATATAAGATTATTATGGAAATACTGTGAAGCATTACAGATTAAATGTCTGATGCAAAGGCCCAGTATTTCAATGGAACTGCATTCGGACCTCTCCCACATTAATCCAGTTGCAGGATCAGGGTCTAAGTTTTCTGTTTATTAGCAATAAATCTTAAAATCATGTAAGGTAATGGAATAAAGGAACAACACAGCAAGAGAAAAAAGTACATTGTTTTATCATCAAGGACACAAACTCATGTCTTTGATCCAAACTACTATTACAAATTTTGATGCTATATTATATATTTTAAAGTAAGTATCAAACACACCACTTCCATACATATCTAAATAAGTCAGTCAAAAACCACCTCTCTCTCTTACCCACCCTATTAACTGACAGTTATCAGCTAACTCACTCCCTCTTCATAGACAAAATACTATAATTGCTGTAAGATCTACAGGGACCACATGTAGGCCCCTTAGGTCAATCACTATACTTTATTTAGGAAGCAAACAAAACAATTAACCTCAAAAATAGCTCAACCTTTTACATGTGAATTTCATTTTAAGCTTTTATACTGAACTTCAGATAAAGACAACTAAAAACATAGAGGTTAACATATGTAGTCTCTCAAGTATTCAGACATTTGGGGCACAAAATGAATTTGAATAAAAAAATATTTCTACCAAGTCAGTTCCCTATCCTTGATTTAACTGAAGAAAAAACCCCACTTCTGCAGATATTAACTTGTTCCCAGATCATAAACCACTCAGATATTTTAAAAAAAGACAACAATAAGAAAAATCGAGGTTTCCAAGATACTACAATGCAATTAAAAATGCAAAGCAAATAATTTAATTCCCACAAGTTTTCTTTAGACACAAACTGGTTAAGCCAGATTTATTACCTTCTCACCCTCATCAGCTACTGTGAACTTTGTATGAAACAACCTCAATTGTAACAGGAGACACATCTGTTTCTTTTTTTCTGAATCAAATCCTCATCAGGAGTTTCCCAGCTCAAAGTCTTTTGTGCATTTTTTAAAAAAATCAAATCTTGTTGATTACTTCCATGGATTTAATTATAATTCTTTTCATAATTCTGATCACATTTCAACTTTATTTGACAAAGTGAAAGTGTTAGAAAGATTCCTCTCTAAATTAAAGCAGTTATGTAGTATTGTTCTTGATAACATATGTATTGGGAAAAATCCACAGAGTACTACTGCTCATACTTCAGGTTACTTAAGTATATACACTTATTCCGGGTATCTCAAGTGTACTTACTCCATTTCTTGAGAACATACAATAGTAAAGTCTTTGCTTACATTGTTCAGATCTAGGCAAGATCTCATTTATTATATTTTCTTGCCAATCCAAATAAAAAAACCCTAGCATAATGGCAGTTACTACCCCAACAAGCAGACACCAAATGGTGCCACCCACACTCTCACACTGTGCCTCATAATAAACCATAAAGCAGTGGAATGCACTGGCCCCTTTATGAGCAAACAATACCCTGGCTTCATTAGAATACAGCTGACATTTTCAAAGCACAAATACTTCAAGAGAACTGTACTGGATAAAAATTATTATAGTGAAATACCATGCAATAAAATACACACATCTTAACCTAGTTTTAAGATATATTTCTAAGGATCTAAGAGAATAAGATTTTCTCCTTTTGCACATTTGTTGAAAGAAGTAACTGACAAAGTATAAATCATAAAGGGCAAAGTTCATTATACCAGTTTAAAATAGATATAACCATTTTGGTTAGTTTTAAAGGGATGAGGCCACATTCAGTATTCCATATGCAATGCTTTAATTAGCCAACACCACTCTGACAACTGAGTTAAGGAAAGAGAAGGTAAAATAATTCCCAAATTTTAAATCTATTTGTTTAGACATGTAAATGACAAACTAGACTAATTCTTTATGCCTCACCTCCCCCCCATACACTGTAGTTTTCCTGCTTGCAACTTTCAGGAATGTCTGAAATTTAATATGCTAAGAATTCTTTATTAATTTAAAACAGCAGCTGTTCCAAAACACCAAGTACTTTCTGCAAAATACTTATACAGCAGACAGAAACAAAACGATCTCTCTTACCTGGACTAAGGAAGCATGCCTCTCACAGCAGTACCAACAACACTCTACAGTCTTTGTTACCATTCAGAGGAAACTTGAGACTGTGCCAGACATGAGCAATCAAACTCAGAACAAGCCCACTTCAAATACTCTGCTAGAATTCCAAAAAGATGCTCAAGACAGAGTTACCATAGGACACGTAATTGAGAAAGAAGAAACACTTAACTGCAATAAAACATTTTATAAAGAACTGACGTACCATAATCTGCAGAATGAGCAACACGCTATCATACTCTCCAGCTTTTTAAATCTCACACTTCTTACTTTTAAAGATTTAAAAATAGTTTTTACTCATGCCAATGTGTTTTATAATTTATCATTCATTTTGATTCAATTTAAACAGTCATAGCATTACAATCTACAGCAGGGGTTGGCACTCTTTCAGAAGTGGTGTGCCGAGTCTTCATTTATTCACTCTAATTTAAAGGTTTAGTGTGCCAGTAATACATTTCAACATTTTTAGAAGGTCTCTTTCTATAAGCCTAATATATATAACTAAACTACTGTTGTATATAAAGTCAATAAGCTTTTTAAAATGTTTATGAAGGTTCATTTAAAATTAAATTAAAATGCAGAGCCCTCTAGACCGGTGGCCAGGACATGGGCAGTGTGAGTGCCACTGAAAATCAGCTCATGTGCTGCCATAGGTTGCCTACCCCTGATCTACAGTATACAAATCTAAATAGTGAAGCCTGTATATGCAAATTATTAATATTCTTTTGGTTTCAGGGTACACCAAAAACTTGCTCTAGCCTCAGAGCAGGAAGCCTTAACATTTCTTGAAAGCAGAGCAAAAGTACCACAACACACTGACAGAAATCTTTTTTGTTTGTTTAATGGCCAGATTCTGCAAACACTTGCTTCTTTCCTTCCCCTTTTCATCCCAGAGCATCTTTGCAGACATGGGGAGCAGTATAGTGTCACCGGTCATTCATGTCCATGGCTTGTTCCTTCATTAAAACCAGCCTGGTCGTGTCTCTGCATACGAAGTCCCACAGTCTAGTTGATAGTCAGCTCAGGGTCAGATTGACTTTGGTTGTATTTGCATTATTTTCTTTGGCATCCTCTCATGGGCGTGTCTTTTGAAGCGTGCCCATGAGCATCATCTATTTGACTGAGAGTCTTGTGGCACCTTAAAGACTAACAAAGTATTAAAGCATAAGCTTCCGTGGGCTAATACCCACTTCACTGGATGCATGCAGTGGAAGTATCCAGGGGCAGGTATAAATAGGTAGGCAAGAACCAGGTTAAAGATAACAGGGTGGGTCCAATGAGGCTGAACCAGCTGTTATCTCTAATCAATTTGGGACTGAATAGAGATTTTGAATGGCTAGCTAACTACAAGAGCTGTTTCTCTTCTCTCGCTGTTCACACCTTCAGTTCAGTTGCTAGAGGTATACCCCACCCTCCCTGATTAGAGATAACAGCTGGTTCAGCCTCATTGGACCCACCCTGTTATCTTTAACCTGGTTCTTGCCTACCTATTTATACCTGCCCCTGGATACTTCCACTGCATGCATCCGATGAAGTGGGTATTAGCCCACGAAAGCTTATGCTTTAATACTTTTAGTTAGTCTTTAAGGTGCCACAGGACTCTTTGTTACTTCTGCAATTCCAGACTAACACGGCTACCCCTCTGATTCTTGATCTATTTGACTGTAGTCAGTCCCACATCCTGAGTTCACATCCTACTCTCTAACTTCTGCAGACTTGCAACATGTCAGCAATTTTACCCACATAAATAGTCCTATCAATTTATACTCAGTAAAATTGCTTGTATGTACATATTTGCAAAAATTTGGACTTAAATGCTCAGCTCTAAGCAAATTCTAAACTTTGAATTATCTGCTCAGATTTTTTATTTATAGAGCTGAGCCTATCATCCTCTGGTCTTAACAACTTGTTTGATGCTTTGATCAGCAGGTCCATTCCCAATGTCAGTGAAGAATAGCCTAGAAATACGATTTTTATCTATAACTTGCTAGGACCCATTGACCACAGACAGGATCAGAACTATATTCTACAAAGCCCTGTACAAACAGGCCCCAATCCTGTAATGAACACCATGTATGCTGACCCCAGAAGCTGAACAGGGCTCTATGTGGGGCAAAGAACCATAAAAGCAACTTGGTCCTTGCCTTGAAGACCTGACAATTTATGGTCTCAATCCTGCAGTAAGAGGTGTACAGGCAGACCACTGCACTCATGCAGAGTCCCACTGACTTCAGTGGGAATTCATGATACACAGATGTCCACCTTGAAGCATCTCATTCTAGGATCAGGATGCCTCTAACTACCACTATAGTCAAGGCACAATTTTTCTGAGTTATCTTCATTTATCCATTTGCTGTTACAACTCTATCTTCCATGCCACTAATTCCAGCTCTAGAATATATGTTGCCACAAGCAGGAAATCCAGTTTGGCAGGCCATCTTCTACATGCCCAAATAAAAAGCAACAAAGAAAACCATAAAAATGTATGGTTATTTAAGCTTGAAGTCCTACATATATATCCTTTAAAATAAAGTACGAATGGCAGAAATCTGCTGATCCATCATGACAACAAGGGTTTGAACTCTGCAGAGAAACTCTGTCTCTGAGTTAATGACCAAACCTGCCACAAGCCTTAATATAAGGTTGATAAGCAGTGACCTTTGGGAGAGAATAACTTCTAGAAATACCCTTGCAAAGGGAAAAAGCTTAGAATGAGGTTTATGTTTTACTTATGAATAAAGCCAACACCAGGGAAGAGGGTAAATTTCAACAATGAATGTTGTTCTCTGTGCTCTGGTGAAAATGGGGACACACTGAGGCCTGGATCCTCAAAGGTATTTAGGTTCCTAACTTTCATGGATTTCAATGGTAAGTAGGAGTCTAAATATCTTCGAGGATTTGGTGTCAGCCTATATATATTTGGTACAAGAAATGGGTTTTACAGACATGTTCTGCACAGAGTGAAAATGAAAAATGTCCTGAAATGGCTAACTAAAAAACAGCTGCAGCAACAAGAGCACACGCAGACCACAGTCTTACCATAACAAACCAATACTGTGAGCCAACAAAAAGTTGTGTCTGCAAGCTAACAGGCTTTGTTGCAATACATAAAGAAGCGACAAACTGAGGTTTGCAGCACAGCAGGCATAAGCAATCATTTCACCCACTCACTGACTGGGCTGCTTATAAATACCAATCTCCCTTTAGCAAAAAACAAGAGTGGAAACTAATCAGAGGTGAACTTAGCTATTCTCAAGCAGGTTGTTATCGCAACTCAGTGCAAGGAAACTACCTTCCAGATTCTGGGTGAGCATATTGCCACAAACTACAAGGCCATAAAAAGTGCTGTCTTAGAGCAGCCAGGGGACCTTGGAGAAGAACAACATAAAAATGGCTGTACTGGGTCAGATCAATGGTCCATCTAGCCCAGCGTCCTGCCTTCCAGCAGTGGCCACTGTCAGATGCTTCAGAGAGAATGAAGCATTTATTAAATGATCCATCCTGTTTTCCAGTCCAGAAGAAGTTTAGGGACACCGAAAGCATGGGGTTGCATGGCTAATAGCCACTGATGCACCTATCCTCCACGAATTTATCAAATTCTTTTTTGAACCCAGTATACTTTTGGCCTTCACAACATCCCCGGCAATGAGTTCCACAGGCTGACTGTGCATCGTATGAAGATGTACTTCCTTATGTTTGTTTTAATCCTGTTGCCTATTAACTGCATTGGGTGACCCCTGGTTTGTGCTATGTGAAGGAGTAAATAATACCTCTCTATTCACTTTCTCCATACCACTCATGATTTCATAGACCTCTATTGTTTCTTAGTTGTTTCTTTTCTAAATGAACCAGTCTGTCTTTGTAATCTCCCCTCTTAGGAAAGCTGTGCCATACCCCTAATTATTTTTGCTGCCTTCTCTGTACCTTTACTAATACTAGTGTATCTTGAGGTGGGGTGACCAGAACTGCACACAGTATTCAAGGTGTGGGCATACCATGAATTTATATAACGGCATTATGGTATTTTCTGTCTTATTTATTGCTATCCTAATGGGTCCTAACATTCTATTAACTATTTCTGTTACCAGATGTTTTCAGAGAGCTCTAGATTACGACTCCAACATCTTTTTCTTAAGTAGTAACAGCTAATCTAGACGTCATCATTTTTTATGTATAGTAGGGGTTATTTTTCTCAATGTACATTACTTTGCATTTATCAACACTGAATTTAATCTGCCATTTTGTTGCCCGGTCATTCAGTTTTGTTAAATCCCTTTGTAATTCTTCAGAGTCAGCTTTGAACTTAATTATCTTGAGTAATTTAGTATTGTCTGCAAACTTTGCAACTTAACAGTTTATCCCGTTAAAGATTATTTATTAATATGTTCAACAGCATAGGTTCCAGTACAGAGTCTTCAAGGACGCTGCTATTTATCTCTTTCCATTCTAAAAATGACCTTTTATTCATACCCTTTTAACCAGTTACAGATCCATGAAAGAACCTTCTTTCTTATCTTAGGACTGCTTAGTTTATTTAAGAGCCTTTGGTGTGGGACATCGTCAAACGTTTTCTGAAAGTCCAAGTACAATATCGCAGTTTACAGGAAGGCTACCCTTTAGAAAAGTGGCAATGTATGTCTGACCAGGACTTGACAGCATGGGCAACTCATTGCACAAGCTATAGACCTAACCAAAATGGAAATGTATGGATAATCCCTATAGTCAGCCTGGGAGGGTGCAGATTTGACTGCACCAGCCTTTGTCATATACACTTATGGAAGCGCTACAGTAGAGGGGTACATGGAAGCGGAAATAGTGACAACCACCGCAGTTGAAACTGAGAGTGAGAAATATCTGGGATAAGATACAATTGACTTTGGAACTTGAGAAGGGAACACAAAAAAGGATGAGGACAGTCTCCTAAAACATAGCGCAAGCTACTCGCCCTCCCTTCCTGTTGCTCCTTTTTGTACATGGGAAATCAGGGAGTATAGATAAAGAGGTTGGGTTCATGCACTAATAATAGGAAAACTGAAATACTATAACTCTGTCCCTGTAACTTTTCCATAATCAGAGATATTCTGAAAAGATAGTGGGAGAGAAAAAAATCCCAAACATTAATTACTGGGGGGTGTGGAGGGGTGAGAAGAGAAAGGAAAAAATGAAACTCCAAAATTTTTTGGTTTTGTTTTCAAAAATCAAAATTAAAACAATTCATTTCAAAATCTTCCTGAGGGGGATTTTAAACTAGCTATATTATATAGTAATATAGTATAGTATATTTGCCATAGTTTACAGGTGATCCGAGTAGATGAAGTGAGAGAGGAGACTAGTGGGGTACCAGGCACAATCTTGGTGTGAAAGCTTCTCTACTACAAGGATAGCCATATTTTATTATTTCACAGTTTCTTAGAAGGAAGTGGTTACATGTTTCCAATAATGTGCAATAGAAATCTAGCTGCTAAACATTGAAAAAAATTGTCACTCTGTTTAAAATGTAAATCCTCTATCGGGCATTAGGTGAGCAGGTCAGGGGATCAAAAGGAAGCTGGCATTTTGTCATAAGATTAATTCATCTCTAATTATTTCCTCCCAAAACCATTTAATTTCTGGATACAACAACCGAATCCGCAAATATGTTCCCCATTCCCTACAGCCCTCCAACAATATCTTCATAGTAGCAAAAATATGATGGATCTGAACTGGAGCCAAATGCCATTTATACAGTAATTTACACAAATTTTGATTACAAGCTACATAAATTGATGATGTACATCTCCTTTCCCCAGATAAAGATCCATTCATTCAGATAAAGTTATTTGTTCAAATCCGGCTCGAGTTTTCTCAGCGGGGTTGTTGTTTTCTTATCCACATCTTTTTCACAAAATTGTATACGCCTTAGAAATTAAACCTGGTACTCCAGCTTGCTCCTGGGTCAAATCCTTAAATGTGGTTAAAGATTTAGATAGGGCTCCCTCATATACCCAGATTTCAAAATAAAATTTTGATGTAATATTGAAAATATAGGATTCTTATATTATTTACATTATTACATACCTCTTAATACGATTTCAAATTAGGAGTTAGGAACAGCTATCCAAACTAAGTAATCTCAGCTACTACACACAACAAGTAGTCATACTGATATTTCCTAGAGATAAATTCCTGATTCTTAAAAAACATAGCCAAGGGAGAGGAATTTGGAAAACTTGTCCAAAGCTACTGGACAATACTGGACAAATGGGTGACTATTTTTGGTGATGTAAACTTATTTTTAGCCTAACAATTACTATGAATAGCTATATCTGAACTCCAGTCTTGTTCTTCTAATGTTTGGATGGCTTACTGTTAAACCCAGCTGATCACATCCTTTAATTGTGATGTATAATACTAATAAGCAGCAAAATTAGGGAAAGCTAATCCACCTCATTTGTAGAGTTATACAGAACTTTAGAACTCACACTTTGTCTTTTACATTTCTACATGAATTTTAATATCGCATCCTGGCATGTTTTTAATGCCATGTCAGCACTAACAGCGATACACTGAAACAAATATAACTTTGGGAGCACATTAGCCTTTACCAAGGCTACCCTAGTTGGCCAAGAAAATTCATTTTGTTCCATTACTCAAAGTCTTCTTATTTTATTCCACACTGGTGGGTAATTTGCCTTTAAAAGATTTTTATATTTTTCCACAATATATTTATTCCTAAATATTTTTAAGATTCCTTTACCCATTTAAAGTTATGTGGCTGACAACAGTTTGTTGTGACCCTTTTGGGAATATTAACTCCTAAAATGTAAGCTTTATTATAGTTTATTTTGAAGCCTGACACCTACTCATATTACAAAGTCGATTTTTGTATAATATTTAACCAGGCTTCTGGATCCTGCAACTATAACAAGAAATCATCAGCATACAAAGCTATTTCAAATTCTAATCCAGAAATTCTTTTGATGTCCTCTACCAAGAGGCTACTTCTCATTTATAGAAAATGGCTCCCTGCAAAGTGATAGCTCAGTGGTTTGAGCATTGGCCTACTAAACCCAGAGTTGTGAGTTCTATCATTGAGGTGGCCATTTAGGGATATGGGGCAAAAATGGGATTGGTCCTCCTTTGAGCAAGGGGTGTTGGACTACATGATCTCCTGAGGTCCTTTCCAACCCTGCTAGTCTGTGAAATAGCAAACAGAGGGGAAAACAAGCAGCCCTTTCTTGAACCCTTAGACAAACTAAAAGGAGGGGATTGATGACCATTCACCAAAACAAGCACTTGAAAACGAGTATACAGGGTCACATTAGTGGATATTTTTTACCTTAATCTCAATTTGCCTCAACTCCACATAAAATAAGAATAAACACCCCTCATCTCACTGGGTTCTGGGAAGATAAAATTAATATTTGTTAAGTACCCAAGGTAATGTAATGAGGAGAAGCATAAGAAAAAGCTCATGAGGAAATTCAGATCAAGTTTTGAATCATGTTTTGTAAATAAGGCATGACCAAACATTGAACAAAGAGAAAACAAACACTGAAGTGCTGTTTATTAAGCAAGCACCATTCATCCTCTGCACTGAATGAAGCTGGAGTCGTGCAGAAAAAAAATTAGTAGGTGTTCACGTAATTAAAGACTATTATAAAGATGGGCTAAATTAAGGTTGAACAAACAACCTTAATTTGGACATTTCCTAGTTTTGAAATTAATGTTTTTTGTCTGTAATATACATATTGTACAAGTAGAAACACATTTTTTAAAGGAAAGCAAATGAGATTTCACCAACCCTGAATGATACAGCAGACGATTATTTCCTGTATCCCCAGTCCTCTCTCTCTGAAGGCACAACACTTCTATTTTATCAAATACAGTTCCTTTGAAGAGTGAAGGAACAGCATATATAGGTTTTCAGTACAATGCCAAGAATATAACTAAGGCAAAACTTACACACTCATGAACAGGAAGTAGAATCCAAGTGTTAAACTGACAATTGTCCAACACGGCAAAAATAAAGTTATACAAACCACTAAGAGATGTAGTAAGAAATAGTTTGGAAGTCAAAGCTTCTCTTGTATTTAATAGATGAGCAGTTTTTAATATATGTAGTACTAAAGCTGACAAAGACCCATTCAGAGAGTAATTCTCAATGCCAGTTTGGAGCATCTCTGTATTCTCTAGAATTTGTCATTAGAATTCTGCCATGACAAGAAAGGAGAAGGTAAAGAACACTTTTATCTTAAAGAATAGATTCTTTGAATATGGATATTCAAGTGGGTTAAACATTTACTGAATATTCCAAAGGTTGAAAAAGGATTTAGACATTGTAAGTGAACTGTGATACCCAATTAGAAGAGGGAAAAAACAATGATTTTTGATTATGCCACAGGTAAAACAAAGGAGTAATTATACTTATGTGAATTACACTTGTTTATTAATGCACAATGTTATGAAAAAGGTGAAGGGAAAGTTCCATCATTCTGGAAGCAGAATCCTAATGCAAAATGCATTCACAATTAACTTGACTTAAACCTTAGTAATATTAAGGCATAAAATTGTCTTTTATTCAGCTACCATTAGAAAAGTAAATAAAATAGAAATAAAAAGAAACATTTTCTTCTTTCATATACCATTTGAAAAGCAACAGGCTGAGATTATTATTGAATCTTGATATTCGATAGCCATTCTAATACTTATGGGATACCTAAGTGGACCCCCCTTACGCTGCCCCTGTAAGCGTGAATGGGCAGTTATCTGTGATGTACTTCATAGTTTGTACCTCACTACAATCACAACTTGGCGATTCTCTTGAACTCATAGGTTCAAGATAAAAATTATACAAAGTCACTTTCCCAAAGTCACAGTTAATACATTCATGTTGTTCATTCAACTCTATTAATACTCTGAAGTTTAATAGTACTTTTTATGAGGATCAAAGTGTTTTACAAAATCACTGAGCCGCAACCCCACTCAGAGATCACTTCAACTATTGTACTGCAGCCACCTGTTAAGTGGAACATCCTAGCTGTTCCAAACAATCTAAACTGCTCTTGCTGTGTAGTCAAAGGTAAAGAATACTGTATCCAACTGGAAATGTATGAGAAAAAAAGGTAATGAAATTACAGGAATTGGAAGCTGGCAGGGACACTTAATAAAATGCTATGGGATATTTAATCAACACAAGTAGTCATCAGAACCTGTTTTGGAGTCTCCTCTCAACCAGAGCACCTTCATTAGCATAGTGCCCACTAACACCACATCTGTAACCAGAGGGAAGTGTGTCAGTTACTGAATCAGGCCAGGTCTATACTTAAAACTTTTGTCAGTAATTTCAATTAGGGGTGTGACTATTATTTTAAAACATAAAATTTCTATACTGGCAAACACACTAGTATAGACATACTGACAAAATAATGCTTTTGATGGTATATCTTATACATGTCCTCAATCTATTATGTTCACAGCAAACATACAGAGAAGTCAGATAAACAAATGCATTGCAACTTTCCAGCAAGAGAAACTATCTCTAGAATTCAGAACTACTTTACTATTCAGAACTATCTTTACTATTGTTTCAACTACTTTGCCTGGTACTGACGTTAGACTTACCAGTCTGTAATTGCTGGGATCATCTCAAGAGCCCTTTTAAAATATTGGCATTACATTACCTATCTTCCTGTCACTGGGTACAGAAGCTGATTTAAAGGATAGGTTATACAAATCATAGTTAATAGTTCCTCAATTTCACATTTGAGTTCTTTCAGAATTCTTGGGTGAATGCCATCTGGTCCTGGTGACTTGTTATAGTTAAGTTTGTCAATTAATTCCAAAATCATCTCTAGTGAAACTTCAATCTGTGACAATTCTTCAGATTTGTTACCTACAGAGGACGGCTCAGGTTTGGGAATCTCCCTAACATCTTCAGCTGTGAAGACTGAAGCAAAGAATTCATTTAGTTTATCTGCAATGACTTAAGTGCTCCTTTTGTATCTCGATTGTCCAGGCCCCACTGGTTGTTTAGCAGGCTTCCTGCTTCTAATGTACTTAAACATTTTGTTATTACCTTTTGAATTTTTGGCTGGCTGTTCTTCAAACTCCTTTTTGGCTTTTCTTATTGTATTTTTAAAACTTAATTTGGCAGTGTTTATGGTTCTCTCTTTCTATATACCAAACTAGGATTTGACTTCTACTTTTTAAACGATGCCTTTTCCAGGGAGAAAAAATATAAATCAGGACCAGGCAGAGAATTTCTTACAGCCCTGCTGTTGGAGCAAGAAATTGAGATTAGATAGGCAAGTTGAATAATCACTTGAGGTCTGCTGGAACCAAGAAATCACTTGCATTACAGCTGACCCAGCACTCAACAACTGAAAAAACCAAAGCCATGAAAGAGCAGATAAAAATGTGGCAATCTGGGTCAGACTCAACATAAAACCCCTCATTGCAGATGGTGGGGTGTGTGTGATACATTCAAACTTTTATGAACAACAACATGTTGATTTACAGTCATTTTGCAAGTGCTTCAATTAGAAATTCTATCAGTGCTAAGAAGTTTAAGTCATAGAATATTAGGGTTGGAAGAGACCTCAGGAGGTCACCTAGTTCAATCCCATACTCCAAGCAGGACCAACCCCAACTAAATCATCCCAGCCAAGGCTTTGTCAAGCCAGGCCTTAAAAACCTCTAAGGATAGAGATTCCACCACCTCCCTAGGTAACCTATTCCAGTGTTTCACCACCTTCCTAGTGAAATAGTGTTTCCTAATATCCAACCTAGCCCTCTCGCACAGCAGCATGAGACCATTGCTTCTTGTTCTATCATCTACCACCAGAGTACAGTCTAGCTCCATCCTCTTCGGAACCCCACTTTAGGTAATTGAAGGCTGCTATCAAATCCCCCTTCCCTCTTCTCTTCTGCAGACTAAATAATCCCAGTTTCATCGTAAGTCATGTGCCCCATCCCCCTAATCATTTTCGTTGCCCTCCGCTGGACTCTCTCCAATTTGTCCACATCCCTTCGGGGGAAGAGGGGGGGACCAAAACTGGATGCAGTACTCCAGGTGTGGCCTCACCAGTGCCAAATAGAGGGGAATAATCATTTCCCTCAATCTGCTGGCATTGCTGCTACTAAAACAGCCCAACATGCCATTGGCCTTCTTGGCAACAGGGCCACATGGCTGACTCATATCCAGCTTCTTGTCCACTCTAATCCCCAGGTCCTTTTCTGCAGAACTACTGCTTAGCCAGTCAGTCCCCAGCCTGTAGGGGTGCATGGGATTCTTCCTTCCTAAGTGCAGAACTCTGCACTTGAACCTCATCAGATTTCTTTTGGAGAAATCCTCTAATTCGTCTAGGTCACTCTGGACCTTATCCCTACCCTCCATCATATCTACCTCTCCCCACATCCAAATCATTAATAAAGATGTCATGTTGACTGTTCCTGATCACCTTCCTCTCCTCCAAGTGCTTCAAAATAGATTCCTTGATGATCTGCTCCATGATTTTGCTGGGGACTGAAGTGAGGATGTAGACTGTAGTTCCCCAGGTTCTCCTTTTTCCCTTTTTAATATATGGGCACTACACATTTGCCTTTTTCCAATCGTCCGGGACCTCTGATTGCTACGAATTTTCAAAGATAATGGTCAATGGCTCTGAAATCACACCAGCCAACTCCTTCAGCACCCTTGGATGCATTAGATCTGGACTTATGGACTTGTGCATGTCCAGCTTTTCTAAATAGTCCTTAACTTGCTCCTTCACCACTGAGGGATGCTCACCTACTCCCCATGCTGTGTTGCCCAGTGCAGCAGTCTGGGAGATGCCCTTGTCTGTGAAGACTGAGGCAAAAAAAAGCATTGAGTACTTCAGCTTTTTCCACATCATCTGTCACTATATTGCCTTCCCCATTCAGTAAGGGTCCCACACTTTTCCTGACCTTCTCCTTGTTGCTAACATACCTGTAGAAACCCTTCTTGTTACCCTTCACATCCCTTGCTAGCTGCAACTCCAATTGTGCATTGGCCTTCCTGATTACCTCCCTGCATGCTCTAGCAATATGTTTATACTCCTCCCTAATCATCTGTCCAAATTTGCACTTCTTGTAAGCTTCCTTTTTGAGTTTAAGCTCACTGAAGATTTCACTGTTAAGCCATGCTGTTCATCTGTCATATTTGCTCTTCTTTTGCACATTGAGATGGTTTGTTCCTGCACCCTCAATAAGGCTTCTTTAAACTACAGCCAGATCTCCTGGACTTCTTGCCCCCTCATATTAGTCTCCCAGGGGATCCTGCCCTTCAGTCCTGCAAGATTGTTGGACAATCTGTGCTCTGTTGTACTATTAACAACCCCGCTCAACAGATGTCTGGGTAGTGAAGCCCCTCATCACCAAGTCCTGGGTTTTGGATGACTTGTTAGTTTTTGGTTTTTGTTTTTGTTTTTTTTTTTTTTAAAAAAAGCAGCATCCACCTCTTCATCCTAGTTAGGTGGTGTATAGTAGACCCTTACCAAGACACTAACCATTTTTTACCCCTTTTATTCTTACCTGGAGACTTTCAGACCCGCCTGTTCTATCTAAACCTTGGTCCAAAAGTATACATCTTTGATATAGAAGGCAACACCTCCTTCCCTTTTTCCCTGCTTGTTCCTTCCCGACAAAGCTACACCCTTCTATACCAACATTCCAGTCATGTGAACTATCCTGCCAAGTTTCTGTGAAGCCAATTGTTGCAATTGTGATTATTTTCTAGTATTTTTAGTTTTTCCAGTTTATTCCCCACACTTCTTGCATTACTATATAGACATCTAAGATGCTCATTAAATTTCTCCTCTATATTCCCTTTTGTCACTCTTATCCCTGCTGTGATTTCTCCTGTTCCCTTGCCCCCAAATTCCAACCCTTCACTCAGGTCTCCATGTTCTGGATTTACCTGTGGGCTTTTGTCTCCTGCCCCCATCAAATCTAATTTAAAGCCTGCCTCACTAAGTTAGCCAGTCTGTATCTGAAGACACTCTTCTCCATCCTTAATAGGCAGAACCCATCTCTGCTCAGAATACTATCCCCCAGTCAAGGAAACCAAAACCCTCCTAGTGACACCATTCACGCAGTCATGCATTTACCTTCAGGATGTTTGTCTCTGCCTGGGCCCCAACCCTTGATGAGAAGGACCAATGAAAACACCTTCTGCACCCCAAACTCTTTCACTCTCACTCCCAGAGCCCTGTACCCACTTCTGATCTGCTCAGGGTCACAACTTGCAGTATCATTAGTACCCATATGGATAAGCAGCATAGCGAAATAGTCAAAAGGCCTGATGATCCTCAGTAATCCTTCCATAACATCTCGGATATGGGCCCCTAGCAGGCAGCACACATCCCAGGATGCTAGGTTTGGCCAGTAGAGTGACTCATCTGTTCCCCTTAGAAGGGGATCCCTGAACACCACATCTTTTGTTTCCTCTTGAGAGTGGTGACTGCAATCCTCCCAGCCATGGGGGTATATGGCTTCTCCTCCTTCACCTTTATGGAGATTCCTCATCAACCAGAAGTTACCAGAAGCCAGCTTCCTTCCTATGAAGGAGTAGTTTTTGTCCTCCCCCTGTGGTGCTACTTCAGTCCTCACCAGCTGGATTACTTCTTCCACCGTGGAGGTCTCCATATGCATGTTTTCAATGATTTCCTTGTGTGTGGATGCTCCTCAGCCTAACCACCTACTTCAGTGGTTCTCCCATCTACTTCCATCTCTCACACTGGATGGTCTGCCTTGCCTGGTTCTCTATGATTGGGAAATGCAGGCCAGAATCTCTGCAATTCCACACCAAGACCTGTGTAGAGGAATCCATGATCGGTTTTTTTTCTGGACACAAGTGTAGGTAGAGAAGACAGGATAAGTGATCGCACTAGCAATGCTGACTTTCCTAACCATGCTGATTTTATCTTTTCATCTTCCTACAAACTCCCTCAGCTATCCTCTTCTTCTTGCACTTAAAAACATCAACTTTTTGCCTACAAAAGAATTCCCATTTCTATATGTAATCAATAAATTAGTTTTGTAAATGTACTAGGATTAGGTTTATGTTTGAGTTCTGTTTTTGAGATCAGTCTTTCAAAAGAAAGCTACCTTGTTTGAATTTTATAATGGTTTAGAAAAAAATAATGTTAGGGGTTTTTAGTGAAGCAGATATTCAAAAATACAGTGAAGACATGGGAGGGGATAAAGACAGGAAAAAAGTTACTAATCTAAAAAAACATTTTTATTATGATATACTCATTCTTCCTGGCACTGCCATCTGGATCCAGACAGTCTTCCTCTGTATTTTCAATAGCCTCCAAAGAGAGTGTTTACTAGCTGTTTAAGTGGAATGCAGATTGAGATAGAAACACTGGAGATGAAAGGAACAATATAAATAGATCTTTCATCACTTCCTTATTATTTCACCAAAAACCATGATCAGAAAAAAAGTTTTCCTGAATTTTGATTAATACAAAAGATGGTGATTAAAACCCACTTTGAGCAAAACATCCTTTTGATTTTTAAAACAAAGTGAAACTCCAAAACAACAAATCTCCCCACCAACATTAATGCCCATGATATGTGCATCAGCACCTGGCCCAGCCACAGCCTCAGCATCTGGCCTCAGCAGTAAGGGGGGTAAAACGTTTGGGGATCATTGACCTAAGCTTACCATCCCATGACAATCTAGGTAGGCCTATCTTCTGCAGCTGCCCCACCGGGTGTGTGTGGGAGTGGGGGTGGAGTCTGAGTTTAAATTTGGTTTTCTGGAACAGCTACCCAGCAACTGTCTCCTCTCTTGAGGAAAAATCCCTTATAATCCAGCCAGAATTTCTTTGGTTCTTGTCAGTTCTCACACTTTTGCCCTGTTTGTCAGAATCAATTCAGCAGGGCGTAGCAGGAGATTGAGCCAGACTCCTCAGAGCCAATGGCCCATAACTAGCCTCAAAAGTTTGCCAAGGAGTCTTATCTTGAGCTATTATGTTTTTCTTGCTTACAAACCATTATTGAACTAAACCAATATATTTATACAGTAAAACCCAGTAACCATGTCAACGTAATAGTTATAAATTACAGAGCAGCTCCACGTTTGTCACAGTTACTATTTACTATCTGTAATATAGTAGTACCTAGAAGCCTGAATAAAGCCTGGGGTTCCTATTGTGCTTCGTGCCCTACAAATACAGTGAAGGATTATCTAAATAATCAAGACAAAAGATGTATTACAATCCCTAATTTATAGATAGAGAACTGAGGAGCACACAATACATAATTAGATTGTGGAGCTCATGCCACAGGATGTTGCAGAGACTGCAAACTAAAGAATCAGAAAGGATTTGGACATTTATATGGATATCATCATCTCTGGATATTTTTGTTGCATTTTGTTGGCAGTCTAAAACCCCATACTTCTCAGTTTAAGCCAATCTATAAATGAGGGAATAGGACTACACCTTCATGGGGGCAAGTTTTCACACATCTGCCTCTTCTTAATACAGTGATGATGCTCATATACTATGGTGATGAGACCAGTAAAAACTTATATAGAATATGACAGAATTACTCTGAAACATCTAGTATTGGTCACTGCTGTAAACATGGGTCTGATCCAATATTATGACTGCTATGCGGCACAGATATTAAATGATTTGCCCAAGGGGAGACACAGTCTGTGGCAGAGCTAGGAACTGAATCCAGATCCGCTGAATCCCAGTCTAGTACCTTACCACAAACTCATCCTCCCTCAGTGGCATAGATTAACCCTAGGAGAAGCTCAGTCCATCTTTCCCTTAGTCAGAAGAGTCCCTGAATCGTGGAGACTGAGCCTTGAGGTAAGAAGATGGCGTATTCACACATTCCACACCCTTATTAAAAAAAAAAGTGAGTAATTTAATATTCTGATGTCTTTTATTATAAGTCTGATTTGGCTTGTCATCTTAAAGTCTTAACACTAGAGTCACTCTTGGGGATCTACAATACAGCATTCATGGATACAGAGGTATCCAATACTTTAAGCTTGGTCCAAAAAAGTTAAATCAACCACATATAGTGAGTGGGTATACCAACAGTTTTAAATTTCTAAAGTCTGGAGAGAAGGCAGCTTTACAAAGAGTTTCTTTTTTTGAACAGACAAATGCAACTCCTCTTACCTTTTGTTGGATTCCAGTTCTGATCTATAAATCCTTTCAGGTCTCCATTTGTGGAAGTTACACCAATCTGAACAAAACATTTTAGAAGTCTTAAAATATGATCAGCTCTGTAATTATTTTCTACTATGCAACCAATAGTAACCTGAAAATGGTAAATTCTGTGGACTCATGTACTTAGGAATCACTTATAAGCACCTTATACTATTCACTTGCTAAATTTCAAGTCTTCAGATTCACAATGTTAAAAAGTAATCAGAAAATTATGTAAGAACAGCCATATTGGATCAGACCAATGGTCTATCTTGCCCAGTATCTTGTCGTCTGACAGTGGCCAAAGCCAGGTGCTTCAGAAGGAACAACAGAACAGGCAACTGTCAAGTGATCCATCCCTATCATCCACACAAAGCTTCTGGCAATCAGTCTAGGGACACCCAAAGCATGGGGTTGCATCCCTTAAAATCTTGGCTAATAGCCATTGATGGACCTATTCTCCATTAACTTAGCTAATTATATTTTGAAGCCCATTATTGTTTTGGTCTTCACAACATCCCCTGGCAATGAATTCCACAGGTTGCATGAAAAAGTACTTCCTTTTGTTTGTTTGTTTGTTTTGTTTTTGTTTTAGACCCGCTGACTATTAGTTTCATTCAGTGACCCATGGTTTCTTTCTTATTTCCTTATTTACTTTCTCCACACCATTCACGATTTTATAGACCTCCATCATATCCCCTCTCAGTTGTCTGTTTTCCAAGCTGAAAAGTCCCAGACTTTTTAATCTCTTTTCATATGGAAGCTGTTCCATAACCTAATCATTTTTGTTGCCCTTCTCTGTACTTGTCCAATTCTAATATATCTTTTTGAGATAGGGTGGTCAGAACAGCATGTAGATGTGGGTGTACCATGGATTTATATAGTGGCATTATATTTTCTGCCATATTATCTATCCTTCTCTTAATGGTTCCTAACATTCTGTTAGCATTTTTGACTGCAACTGAACAGATGTTTTCAGAGAACTAGCCACAATGATTCCACAATCTCTTTCTTGAATAGAGACTGCTAATTTAGATCCTATTATTTTGTATCTGTGGTTGGGATTATGTTTTCCAATATGCATTCCAATTTGCATTTATCAACATTGAATTTCATCTGCTATTTTGTTGCCCAGTTACCCAGTTTTGTGACATTCCTTTGTAAGTCTGCTTTGGACTAAAATATCTTGAGTAATTTTGTATTGTCTGAAAATTTTGCCACCTCATTGTTTACCTCTTTTTCAAGATCATTTATGAATATGTTGAACAGCACTGGTCCCAATACAGATCCCTGGGGGACACTGCTTTTTAAGTCTCTCCATTCTGAAAAATGACCATTTATTCCTACCCTTCATCTCGTGTCTTTTAACCAGCTACTGATCCATGAAAGGATCTTCCCTTTTATCCCACGACTGCTTACTTTGCTTAAGAGTCTTTGGTAAGGTACTTTGTCAAAGGCTTTCTGAAAGTCCAAGTACACAACATCCACTGGATTGCCCTGGTCAACGTTTAATAGATTGGTGAGCCATGCTATTGCTTTACCAAAGCTGTGTTAACTCTTCCCAAACAAAGCATGTTCATCAATGTGTCTGATAATTCTGTTCTTTACTATAGTTTCAACTAATTCGGCTGGTACTGAAGTTAGACTCGCCAGCTTGTAATTGCCAGAATTGCCTCTGCATCCTTTTTTTAAAAATAAGTATCACATTTTCTGTCTTCCAGTACAGAAACTGATTTAAATGATAAGTTACACTGCACAGTTGTTAGTTCTGACAGAACTCTTGGTTGAATACCATCTAGTCCTGATTACTTATATCTGCTTAATGTGTAACAATTTGTTCCAAAACCTCCTCTATTAACACCTCAATCTGGGACGGTTCCTCAGATCTGTCACCTAAAAAGAATGGCTTGGCTGTGGAAATCTCCCTCAATTTCAAGATTAAATAAGATTGTCACAGCACATCTCAGCAAAGCAGAGTACAGAAACAAAACATTTCTTCTAAAGTTGTGAAACAATCTTTGCCAGAGTTAGCACATCTGAGAGGAAGCATAGTTTATACAGCACAAGAGGTTCCCTCTAAACCATTTGTTTGTGCTTCTTTCATCAGCTGAAAACAAGGAGCCAGACACGCTATCAGTCAGGTTTCTGTTGACCTGTGGAAAAGTATTTGTATTACGGTAGCACACAGGAACCCTAGTTCTCCTCTACACTCTACAGGCACCACCACCACCAACCTGCACCCTTCCTCCCCCTCCACAGAGGCAGGAAACTGGGGGTGGTTAAAGGCTTCTTACTTTCCCCACGCTTGCTGTTCTCTAAACTCCCAGCCAGCCAGGGAAGATGGCAGCTCTGGACCCCTGTGCATATGCACAGGCAGCTGGCAGAGAAGGCAACCTCACAACAAATCCCACCTGCCCTCTTCCTCCTACTGAAACAGCAGTTAGAACAGGAGTTCTCAAACTGCGCGTTGTGACCCCTCAGGGGGTCGGGAGATTATTACACGGGGGAAGGGTGGGGGTCATGAGTTGTTAGCCTCCTATAATAGTGTTAAAGATATATTTTAAGGGGATTTTTAATTTAGAAGGGGGGATTCACTCAGAGGCTTGTTATGTGAAAGAGGTTACCAATACAAAAGTCTGAGAACCAGTGACCTGTCCAGCCAAACCAGCAGCATGCCAAGATGGAAGAGAAAGCAACTGAGTGGTCCAAGTGAGCCCTGATTATTAAAATGGACATTTCCTCCCCCTTCACCCTCCTGGTGGGAGAGTAGGGAGAGGGGAAAACAAACAAAACAAACAAAAACAAAAAAAACACCACATACAGTGCTAGCATATTAAGTCTTTTCACTGGCAACCAGCAAAGCAATACAAAACCCAGCCAGGTATCAAACCCACTTGCACTATATTTCGTATGTGTCTGCACTTTTCCTGGAAGACACTGCAGACATAACTGAATGCTGCTTCTACAGGCAAGGGCAGTCATATGGACTTGCCCATATGCTGCTCATGTGCCATTTTTCCAAAGATAGGCGTGAAGCCTTATGCAGCTGAGAACCTCACTTCTCTTCCTACTGCAAGTGCTTCCTGAGATAATGCCTCTATCTCTTTCTCCCTACCCTGGGAAGGGGCTCTCTGTTTTGACTTGTGTCAGATTCAATACTGGGATGCCCCCATCCTCAGTTTACAGTTATGCCTTTCATAAACCCCATGTGACAAGAGTGAACAGAACAAACCAAAGCAGCCCACCAATGGTGAAAACAGCAAATTGATGGGGAATGATGAACCTTCCTCTTAGGTCATAGTTATGATCATTTTACTATTATATTCCCAAATTAAAAGCTAATCTCTTCCATACTACAGAGGACTCCCATGTGGTTACAAATGTGGAAGAAATAAATGTAAAAAATAACCAGCATATTTAGAGACTTGTACATTTCCAAAACCTGAGAGTGGATAAAGGTTTAAATAGGGATTCAAACCACATGTTTTGTTTATTCTGAACCCAGCCCCAGTTAATACCATTGATACTTGGCAGAAGAGCAATATGTGAACTTAGCAAGGAATATTCTCTCTCTTTGGGGATGTCAATAACCAAAAGAGTTTAACCTGCAAAGGTTGTTTTGTTTTTTTTATTGAGATTTCCTCTTTTTTAGGGGATGAGTTTGATGAATCTTTAAAAAAAACCTCTCAATTCAAAATGTTGCATAGTCACTGAAGTTAAATATGAATTAATAAAAAAAGTTTTACATGGTCTGACATTCTATTTTCCTGTTAATAGTTCAACTGTCACACATGGATCTTGTGAGGTCTCCATTTCACTAGCTCTCTAGTCAGTCTTTCAGACTACCCCCTACTTGAATGTATTCTGTTAAAAATAAAAAAATAGAAATTCTGGTTGTCTTTATACTTTATAAAGCATCAAAAATGGAAAAAATGCACATGACCAACTTTTTCCTCCCGTAAAGGTCATCTTTAATATTCCTAAAACACAATTTTAATATTTAGCTGCTAGTGTTGTTTCCCTTCTGTTGCTTTTTATAATATCCTGCTTGAGGCAGCAAATGTATTCTGTTGAACGGTGTTTCTCAATGACAGGTCCATGAACTGGCAACAGTCCTCTGAGATCTACCAGACAGTTTAGGAAGGCAGCAAGCTGGGTCCTGGTACCAAAAAGGTTGAGAAACAGTGCTATAGAATACAAGCTCATTCAAACAGCCTCTTTTGCAAGGCATTTGATGCAAGGATATGAGCAGCATTCTGTCTGTTATTTTGGCTGCAAGGGAAAGTAGTTATATCCTATAATAGTTCTTAGGATGACCTAACTTCACAGAAAACATGTAAAGAATATTTGCTTTAAACAAACACATGCTTTAAATGTTCTTTATACACTATGCCCTAGCTACGTCACTTTTAATTTTCTTATAATGCTCTCTCTCTGAATTCTACCTCTTCCTTTCTGCTTCCTTCCTCTGTTCTTTTCACACAAAAAGATGAACTGGTATTAAGTTTGAACTTGATATATAACTAGAGGGAAACAAAACTGTGGAAAATAAAGTGTATTAACCTATTAAAAAGATTCCTGAAAGTTGTATACTTTGTATTTTCCACTTAAGTTATAAAACTTAGACTATTTAAAAAAATTATTCAGAAATACTTTGAAATTAGAGTCTTAAATGTATGAGAAATTAAACAGCATGGACCTATGGAAGTGTGACATGAGAAGCCCACATCATTGCACTAATTTTTTAAATGAACACTTCCCATTGAAAGCAATGGGGAATCCTACTTCAAAAAAAGAGTGGGACAATATGACCAATGATTCATTCAAATTTGTTGGGGGTTTCAAATACAGCATATTTCATACAAAGGCATTAAACTTACTTCAATATAATCTTTTGGTATACAGGAAACTGATTGCTTTTTAGAACTTTCTGATTGTATTCCTTTATCACTTGTGACTTTGAGTAAGATGTGACTACACCAAATGATTTTGCCATCTGCAAAACTGGGATAATTCAGACTGCTCCAAATGCAAGACACATTTATTTGACTTTGCTTTCCCTAAAATTAATACATAGCAACATACTTTAAAAAAAATCTACTGCAACAAGCCACTGCATTCACTTTTCCAACTTGGAAAAAACATGCAAGAACAAACCACATGACTGATATTAGTCCTATAACTTAATGCACTATTAGAAGGTACTCAGATATTTGTAAGATCGCATATAGAAAAGGCTGACCTCTGGCGTCTACGTCTTTTCGTGGCGGGACAGCTTGCATGCTCTAACGATCCCCAGAAACTGTGTCGGTGGGGGCTTTTTGCTGTTAGAAAGTTCAACCATACCGGATTGGCCAGAAAGGGGCCAGACAAAATGGATACCCTGGTCCTCCAGGTTGAGGGGTTAGGCACAGGGATAACAACGCTGTCCCATAAAAAAACAAAATATGTTATGGAAACAGCGATGGAGAAATTGACCATTAGTGTGATTGACTCCTCAAGGCCATGACCCATATGACTGCCAGCGATGAAAGCCAAAAGGAAGCCATTGCCATAAAGACTGAAATGCTCAACACCACAACAAACACAAACTTGTTTTTTTGGAATGTACAGACAACATACGAAACAGGAAAGCTAGCTTAGATCATACCAGAGATGAGACACTACAGTTATACATCCTGGGTGTCGGGGAGAGCAGATGGCAAGAATCAGGAAGATTAACAGCCTCAGGAGAAACTTTGCTGTATTCTGGATGAGAGGATGGACAACACCCTTAGGGTGTTGCCTCCTTTTGAAGAAGGAAGTGGAGCATTTGCTGCTTGAATGGAAGTCCATCAGCAGCAGACTTAGAAGAGCCAGATTGAAAGGGAAACACAATAATATCACTCTGATTCAGTGCTATGCCCTGACAAATGACAGCAAAGAAGTAGTAAGGACAAATTCTACCTTATATTACGGACAGAATTAGCAAGAGTACTACACAACGACCTAACTATCATCATGGGAAACATGAATGCCAAGGTTGGTAAGGACAAACAATGACAGGGCAATGGGAAGACTGGGTGTGGCACCATGAATGAAAACAGAGACTTGTTGATTTTTGTAATATGAATGATCTAGTCATTGGCGGAACCCTGTTCAACATTGTGAAATTCTCAAGCTGACATGGTGTTCTCCAAGTGGCAGAGACAGAAACCAGACTGACCACATAATGATCAGTGGCAAATGGTGACGCCCACTAACAGATGTGAAAGTGAGAAGGGGTGCAGATGTTGGCAGCAACCACCACCTTCTGACAGCGTCCATCAAACTAAAATTGAGAAGTGTGGGTCCACCAAACAAGGGACATGGACATTCTGACACTGACAAGCTAAAGTTCCCCAAAATACAAAAAGCCTTTCTTCTCAGTTAAAAAACAGGTTTCAGGCACTTGCAGACCTGGTTGAAGCGGAAGGGAATGCAGATGAAGAGATCAACAAGAAGTGGGACAAAGTAACAACAATTTTATAAACACAGCTATGAAGCCTGTTTAGGCTACAGGCAGAAAAGGAGGAAGAAGTGGACTACACCCAGCCTGTAGATCATCATAGAAACCAGAGAAGCCCTGAAAAAAAAAGTTTTAGACACAAAAACCCAGAAGCTACAGGACAAATACTGTGAGCAGCATAGCAAGGCATACCAGGAGGTCAAACGCCTTGTGAAAGAGGACAAACAACATTATATTGATAATCTGGCAACACAGCGGAGGATGCAGCTGCTTGCAGTGAACAACGAACAATCTACAAGATGACACGGCTTACCAGTGGTAAAAACAGACATCAATGAACACTCATCAAGGACAAACAAGGCCACCTACTAATAACAGAAAAAGAAAAAGAAATGTGCTGGACAGAACATTTCAAAGAATTGCTGAATAGGGAGCCATTTACAGAGGAAGCAAACATTCAGGAGGCAGAAGAATATCTTGATATCAAACACAGACACCCCAGCTAAGGAAGAGATCATTCAAGCCATCAAATCCTTAAAAAAAGGGAAAGCTCCTGGTAAGGATACCCTGAATGCAGAATGGTTCAAGAGAATTCCTGAGTTCCTAGGTAGACAGCAGAATATATCCTGGCCCCTCTATTTACATCGGTGTGGGAAAGGGAAAGTGCCAGATGAGTGGACCAATGGTGTTATGAAGATACGAAAGAAAGGAACTCTCTGTGATTGCAATAACTGGAGTGTAATAACACACCATCTGTGCTAAGCAAAGTATTCTGTAAGATCATAGTCCAGCGTATATCAGAGGCAATTGATAGCGTTCAGAAAATAAGCACGCTGGTTTTCAGAAAGAATGTGGATGTACAGACCAGATCTTCACTCTACAAAACGTAATAGAGCAACACTTAGAAGAGCAATGGCAACTGTACATAAACTTTATAGACTTTGAGAAGGCTTTTGATAATATTCACAGGACCAACCTACAGTGCATTTAGCAGACATATGGAATCCCTCTCCATATAATCAAAAGATTTTATTTCAACTTTACATGCAGTGTTGATCGCTCAGTTTTGAAGTCAAAACAGGAGTACGTCAGGGGGGAGGAGGTGTCATGTCTGCAATCCTCTTCAACATTGCCATTGACTGCATAATGCACTGTACAACGGAAGACAGGCTAAAAGGCATTAAAGCAGGGGTCTCAAACTCAATTTACCTTAGGGCCAGTGCCAGTCCTCAAATCCTCCCAGTGGACCAATAATGTCACTGAAAGCTATGTTCAAAAAAGAAAAAATATATATTGTATTTTTTATTTTGAATTTTTTCAAAATAATAAAACTGTCATACAACTTTATACAATTCTTTGTCTGTAGTGTTTTCAGTGCTTGCCAGACATCTGGCAACGCTTCCATTCTGTCAGTCTGTTGATGTTTGGCCTCAGTGACTTTGAAATCTTCAGGATTGAAGCAAGGTGTGCATCAGATAATTGTGTTCAGTATTTTGACTTGTTTATATTCATTGTGGAAAAAGTGATGCTGCTTCCATGTCTGACTCTGCCCAGCAACTAGACAATGGGAGCTGCGGGGGAAAGGGCAAGTGGGCAGCGCCTGCAGCAGACATTGCCGGCAGCGTGTCTGCATGCATCTCTCCTCTGTGGGCCACAGTCGGGAGGTTCTTGGGTTGCAGATGGCCCACGGGCCGGGACTTTGAGACCCTGCATTAAATGGACACCCTTCTCATCCCTTGAAGACCTGGACTTTGCAGATGATCTCACTCTCCTATTACATACCCAACACCATATAAAGAAAAAACCTAAACTCAATGCTGTCAGCCAGCAAACTGAACTGAAAAATCAACTACAGTAAGACAGATATCTTGATCTTTAATATTGCCTCACCACAACCAGTATGGATAGAGGATTATGTAGAAACATTCACATACTTGGGAAGCACCATCCTGGCTGATGGTGCAACAAGCCAGGACATCCGGAACAAAAAAACCCAATAAAACCAAGAACACCTTCAGGAGCTTAAATATGGTCTGGAAATCATCAGAAGCGTAGCAATGTAAAAGTGTATACTGTACATTCAAAATAACAGTGACATTAACTTTCACCACTAAACAAAGCACCCAGTGAAACAGATATGCTCATCTCAGCTCAAGCTTTATAACCCCTGCAGACATAACTCTGTTTGGATGTAGCCTATATACCACAGGTTTAAAAACAGCCTAGTGAAGACCCAAATGAATCTTAGACAAGATTCAAAGTTAAGAGAAGTGCCTGGCCTGAAGGAACCTGAGTTTGTTCAAGCTGTCATACTATTAAGTGAAAAAGGATGGCAGTTTGGTGCAACATCACAATATTGCATCAAAATACAAGAACACTGAATCTTGTAAAAAAATCATGATGAAACAAAGTCATTTTGGTACAATTCTACAGAAGAGGGACATGTGGCAATGTTTCCCTTCAGCATACACAAATTGTAACCAAAAACTGAAACAATTCTGTAGCGGGGTGGCTACCCTCTCCAATCCTGAAGGGGTTAAATCAGCCCTCCAGAGGGCTGCTGCTGGGGAAAAGCAGCCCAGCAGAGGGCTGTAGCCAGAAAGGGGATTAATAACAGCTGGGCTGATAGGGAAGGCAGCCACAGATGTAGCCAGGGTAATCAGGGCCCAGCTAGCCCTTTAAGACAGCAGTGGGCCAGAAGGAGACAGATACTCTCTCTAGCTACTTGGAGGGAGGAGGCGTTGGCTGGCTAGAAAGCTGAGGAAGGTACCTAGGCTGGGGCAGTACTGGGGAGGGGACAGGCTGAGCGGGGGAGCTCAGGCCTGGCATCCTCCCAGGCTGCAAGCCTGACACAAAGGCTTAACAAGGTACTGGGATTAGGTGAAGGCAGAAGGCCCAACCCCCCCTTGCTCTGATAACTGGCTATTACACTGCAGTGTGCCCCAGGGAGCAGGGGCTGGATGATGACTGGCAGTAGCCCATAGGCTGAGGCAAGGTGGGAGTAGGGGGTGGGGTTCCCCAGCGAGGGGAGACCTACAAAGAGTGGGGGTTACTGCTGGGGGGCATCACCCCGGCTACACGGGGCACCAGGGTCTGGGAGGGACACAGGGCTGGTGACATCAGGATGTCGACCTGCAGAGGGCACTCTGGACACCAGAAGATCTCATTCCCCGGATGACTGGCAGGAGGAGCCGCAGGGGTGAGTCCTTGCTCTGTCACAAACTCCAAAAAAAAAAAAAAGATTGGCAACCCAATCCAGGGTAGGAATGCTCCACAAATACACATGAAAAATTAATTGGTTGCCGGTTTTGGATATATATTTAAAAGCTGAACAAAGTAGATACCATTTCCCTTCAGTCAAGTGTTTCATAGCCTTGTGGTTAAAGATTGCAGATCTAGCTGTGCCACACCCTAGCTCAGGAAGATATACAACTATATTGGACAAGAACGTGCAACTCCAACAAGCAGAGAAGATTGACAAGAAAGCCTACATAAATTGAAGATAAGCCTGCTTTCAAAAAGGAACTTTCACACTAAAAATTAGAGAAAAGTTTTTTCATAGCCAATATATTAAAACATTTTGAAAATAATATTCTATTCACCTTTGCAAGAATTTACCTATCTGAAGCATTTTAAATCACTCAACTTCTTCTACTTGTGAAGATATAAGATTAATTTGATATGACAAGTTTCTTAATAATTTGCACAACAAATGCTAAGCATTTATGTTGCACCTAATGAATAAAATGAAACAATGCACATTGTGAAAGTGAATGGTCACCTATGACTTTTGTACCTAGCAACTGGGAACAAAAACTACAAATGTTTAAAAGGGCAAATACATTTACTGAAAAACTGTTTTATACATCATCAAGCAGCAAAACAAACACACCTCATTTTCCCCTTTCTAGATTATTTAAACTGTAATAAAAAAAAATACTGTAGTTTTCAGTAATTCTACAAATCCCAGGTAAAAAGAGGTTTAGAATGCACCTGACGAACTAAAGAAATGCTGTCGGCTTTGTAGACAATTAATTTATACCTTTCAGATAGGGGGTTCAACACCTCATGAAGAATTAACTGTATCCATTTGACACGTCTGAAAGGCAATTTATTGCACCTTCTCAGTACTTGACAACGGAATTTTACCAGAGTGACTAATTTGAAACTGATTCTATTACCAGAATTAATTATACACTTCAAAGTGTGTTTTAGGCCTGGTCTACAACAGAAAGGGTTTGCTTGTTTACTGATCTTGGTATAGCTATACCAGCAAACCCTCCAATGGAGATGCAATTTATACCAGTAAAACAGTTCATCCGCTGGTATAACTTACTACCAGCTTCCCCAACTAAATAAATTATGATGCAAAAGCACTTTTGTGTCAGTAAGGGCAGGTCTACGCTACCTGCCGGATTGGCGGGTAGCAATCAATCTATTGGGGGTTGATTTATTGTGTCTAGACTAGATGAGATAAATTGATCCTCAAAGGCTCTCCCATCGACCCCAGTACTCCACCGCCATGAAAAGCACAGGCAGAATTGATGGGGGAGCAGCAACAAACACAGCACTGTGAAGATGCCATGGTAAGTTGATCTAAATACATCGACTTCAGCTACGCTATTCTTGTAGCTGACGTTGCATATCTTAGGTCAATTCCCCCTTCCCCGCCCCCAATTGTAGACCAGGGCTAAAACTGCATCTTGCATCAGGTCTTTTGCCAGCACAGTTTGTCAGGGACGTGATTTAAAAAAATTTTTTTTAAAAGAAACACTACTATCAAACACAGTTATGCAACAAAAAACTTAAGTGTAGACCAGGCCTTAGATGATTATATAATGACAATTATTTTTAGTTGTAGCGAACAGAGCTTGGCTTGTAAAGATTTTATTTGTTTAGTATTTATTTAAGTACACTTTGTTTAGAAATGCCTACTATACCTCTTTGTTGAGACAGAGATTCTAGAGTAATTCCAGAAGCAACAAGTTATAATAAGTAGCCCTGCTAACAGTTCTACATTAAAATAAACATGACGACTTGGATGTTCATTTTGTATTAGTACAAAGCATTAAAAATTAATAGAACCGCTACTACAGGTAGTTTTCTACAATACTGTGCAAAGGATTGGGATTCCTCAGTCACTATTACCATTATAGCTCACTCAACCATTTGTCATGAGCTGAAGTCGGATGTACAAAATCTATGGCAGACTTATCTGTTCCATTTCAAATGGCAAAAAAATTAATCTGAGTGATAGCAGTACAAAAATTTGTGTAAAATATAGTCTTATTTCTAAGTTCATCTTCAAGTCTCATAACAGCTATATGCTCAGGATTGAAAAAATTAACTAGGTACTAGTGCCTTCCAGAAAGCGTTTCCTAGGATTTTTCCTCCTCCAACATGGTCTCTTTATGCAACTGTAACAATCAAATTCATACAACAGTACATGGTCAGGGATCTGCCAAACAGATGTGACCTACAAAGAACAAATTGTTTGTACCTTTCTTAGTTATATTGCAGTAATGCCCAGATGCCCCATTCAAGATTAGTTCCCACTGTGCTGCACAATCAAACAAACAGAGAGAGATTGTCTTTGTCCCAAAGATACAAATTACCTTAAAACAAGACTAACTGTAACTCGAGATGTGTCTAGACTGAAGTTTGCGATTCTGTTTTAGCCTGAGTTAACTGATTACCAGTTAACGTAAGTTGACTAATAGGATCATAAATGCTAGTCTCTAGACACTCCATATATCTGTTCCAGGGTATCAGTGTTGGCAAGTTTACCACAGGCCGTTTGCGGAGTGTGTAGAGTAGCAATTGCAACCATGTTGAAGTAGCTGGATTTAACTGGCAATCAAAGCTCAGCTACATAGAAATAATGTAATGGTTCTAACTCACTAGAAAATACCACCCCCCCTTAAAATTAAACAGGAATCAGTTATTTGTCTGATTTTGTCTTGTGGATGCGGAAGTATCATGGTGTGATGTTGCACCCCATAAAGCTTTACAGAAATATGCTTATGAGTGTAAATATGACATAACTAGAAATATGTTTTATGCGAGATATGCCATGTAACATACCTTTGTAAACGTTATGATCTACTGAATATATTCACCCTCTTTGTATGCATGTACCATTTTTATATCAAGTTATGAGCATTGGCTCTATGCTTGTATTTAAAGTGTTTGCTGCAGGAAGCATATAAGACAGATTTGGTCAACATAGTGTGAAGGGGTTATTCAGGTAATTGGGAATACTTAACTAACAGTGGACTTTGGGAGATCCACATCTGAACTTTCCTGGGAACGTTCAAACTAACATGTAAATAATGGCATTGACCTGCAAAAAGCTGAATCATTCATAGACATGTGATCTGCCTAGGTGACTAAAGACCTCATCTTGTGGCTGTAATGTTGCACAAGAGAGAGTATAAGGTCCTGGAAACCCCTCCATTGTGTCTT
Source organism: Dermatemys mawii (assembly GCA_007922305.1). Taxonomy (NCBI): domain Eukaryota; kingdom Metazoa; phylum Chordata; order Testudines; family Dermatemydidae; genus Dermatemys; species Dermatemys mawii. The sequence goes on from ML677363.1 coordinate 15,812,630, forward strand.
CATCTGGCTTAGAAGACAGCATCTCCACCCCAAAAAGAGATGCCTGAAAGAAACTAGAACAAAAGGACAGTATCAACAGGGGTGAGTGACTGCTGGATCCAGACTGGGAGGAAGTCTAGACTGTAAAAGAAGCTTACTGGAACATCTCTGAGGGTGATATTTACCTGCATTTAGATTCCTACTGTATTAGGCTTGCATGTTTTATTTTATTTTCATAGAATATTAGGGTTAGAAGAGACATCAGGAGGTCATCTAGTCCATTCTCCTACTCATAGCAAGACCAACATCAACTAAATCATCCCAGCCAAGGCTTTGTCAAGCCACGCCTTAAAAACCTTTTTGCTTGGTAACTTACTTTTTGTTTTGTCTCTTATTACTTGGAGCCACTTAAATCCTACTTTTTATATTTAAAAAATCACTTTGTATTTATTAATTAATCCAGAGCAAGTAATTAATTCTTGGGGGAAGAAATAGCTGTGCATATCTCTCTATCAGTGTTACTCAGAGTGAACAATTTGAGTTTACCCTGTATAAGCTTTATACAGAGTAAAATGGATTTATTTGGGGTTTGGACCACACTGGGAACTGGATATATGGGTGCTAGAGACAGGAGCACTTCTTAAGCAGTTTTCAGTTAAGCCTGCAGTTTTTGGGAGACGTGGTTCAGACCTGGGCCTATGTTTGTAGCAGGCTAGTGTGTCTGGCTCAACAAGGCAGAGTACTGAAGTCTCAAGATGTCAGGGCTTAGACGTAGTCCCAGCACATCAGATGGTTGTCTCAAGAGAGTCTTTGTGACCCAACTCGTCACACATGGCACATACCATAAGAAGGATTTGAAGGAGGAGGGAGTAGTAGCCTTAAAAATCAGTTCAGAAAGGGTGTCTCATGAGTAAGGAAGCAGACAAGAGTGTTCAGGGCTGGCATCACTGGCAGAGGGGAGGAAATGGGCAGGAGGCCCAACACAAAATGAGATTAAACAGGGATGGGGAGAGTTATCTGAAGAACCTTAAAAGTAAGAATAATAAACTTGCATTTGATGCAATAGAAAACTGAAGTACCAGTGGAGAAGTGCAAAATGAGAATGACATGGTGAAAGCTCTGGGCAAAGAAGCTTGGCAATTGTATTTTGTATGCACCAAAAGAGAAAGATGTGGGTGTTAGAAATATTACAGGGAAGAGGTTGCAGTAATCAAGATGTGAGAGAGCCTGAAGGAAGTTTTTCAGCTGTAGGAACTAAAAATAAAGGTTGAATAAAGAAAACAGCAAAATTTGAACTGCATAACCCTAAACTCCTGTGACAGTTATGTTGAACTAAAACATTTAAACTGTCAATCAGTTAGAGGGAACTTGTGCACAGAAGACAGAACTTTCATAGGAGTTAGACAGTCTATAAAACTCACTCCTGAAAAAACGACAATGAAGCTCATCATTTCTCAGAAATAAATGCAAAACTTATTTCTTAAACTTAGCTTTTGTGCTACCTGTTAACAGGTTTTTCTCAACATTTCTGCTAACTAATCAAGCAAATTCTATTGGCTGTGAAAGAAGATATTTTTAAAATACTGGGGAAGTGTTTAAACTGTCACAATAAGGGGCTCTTATACACACAGCTCCCATGTACTATAATTTACACTAATATCACAATTAATTCCTGGCCAAATTCAAAAGGCCAGAGTAACTGGTAGACCTTTCAGCTTATAATACTTACATTTTTCGCCATCATGTCAGACAATATTTCTTTATACTCTGTAAAACCATAAGTTATCCTTTTTCATCTTCAAAATGTACATCCTGTTAAAAAGACAGATTAACAACTTATATAATTAAAATGGACTACTGAAGTACATCACTAATTTAATGTAGTACCCCATAGACTGTAAATGGGTGTCCTGGGTGGTGATAATTTTCAGTGACAGACTAAGCATCACCTTGAGTCACATTTTGCAAGGCCACTGGGAATGTAACACAGTTTAGGACAGCTATTAATGGTGAAGAGGTACCAAGTATTTCATAAGGCCTACCTATACTAACTACTTCTACTAAAGAAGCAGGCTACACTATTAGTAAGTGTTGAAACCAAAATTCCTGAATTGATTATAATAAGTGCATACGAACCCTAAACTGGAACTGAATGAATTCTCTCCATAACTGATAAATGTTCCTTAGGCTACCCAAGGACTTCCAGCAAAATCAGTAGAGAAGAATTAAGATTCCAGATTTCACTTTTTTTTTTTTAATTATTAAAAAGGCAAAACATGCTTGCGGCATTTTTTTCCGGGACTTTTTAAATCCCAGCAAGAACGAGTACAAACCCAGTTCTCCCTCATCTCTTTCAGGTCTTTAAGAAATGAAGGATATTTACTTATAACTAGAATAGTCACACTCATGGGAACATGCCAGCCAACGTAGCCTAGACTATGGAACCTTCTCCAAGTAGTGCCTGTTGAAGCACTCACACGCCCCCTTACACTCCTCCTGTCCCTATTTGCAAATGTTCTGAAAACGAGGCTATAAAAATAGGGCACATTGTGCCCTCTATCACCTCCGTTCCTTCCACTATTGTCTTAGAGAAACTCTCTGCGAAGACTCAAAGGAAGGAAGGAGAGCAGGGAGCATGAATTAAAACAAACAAAAAAGCATCTCAAAGAACTCTGGTTACAAGTAACCAACCTTCATTTTATCTTTGAGAGGCCTCTGCGTATTCCAACTCATTGAATCATTTGGAGAATACTGATTTATTGGATGTCATCAGATTCCAGTGGCTCCAAACAAAGGTGTAGGAAAGGCCCATTGGCCACACTTGAGTCTCATCTCAAATTTGAGATCTCCAATTTAATGATGATATAGTAGCTGAATGCTACTTTGACTTTATTTGAGATTGAAATTACTTTCTTTTTCTGGGTCTGAGAGGAAGCAGGCTGCTAATGCTTGTGTGACAAATAAAATACTGAGACGATGGAGGAGTACAGAACTGCCTTCGACACCTAAATGAAAAAGTATATTGTCTTCTTCTGGAAGTACAATATAACCCAAGAGAATTAGCAGTCAATCTTGTCTTTTTATAAAAAAAAGTCTTCAAAGGATTAGTTTTATTACTGAAGTCAGTCACCCCCAAAGCAGCAGGGCCTCAATTTTTAACATTATCTGTGTAGCCAAAGTAGAAGATCTTAATCAAGCATATCTTCTCAATATGACAATAAATGATAAAATTCTAGCACCAGCATCCAAAGCATCAAAAAAAGCTCCAATAGTACTCCATAAGTGGTGGTCTTATCTCAAACGAAATTCACAATAGGACACACCAACCTGATATTAGCTATCCTAATACCAACTAAAGAAAACATCTTCCTCCCTAAGGTACCCAATTTCTTTCACTCCCTGTCGTAGGTGTAGAATGTGCTTTGCTTCCACAGTACCTGTTGCTCACAGCTGCTACCACAAAAGTATCTGGAATGGGAGGAGTAAAAACATAAAAGAACACCTTATGTGGTAACTCGTACAGTTCACCAGCTTTTTCAGATATAGGTTGACAGGATGCTGGAGTGGCTCAAATAGCTTTTTGCAGGTTATAAAAGGCAATAATACTTTATTTTCTGAGGGAGCTCCCAAAGTATCAGAAACAGGACGTAATGCTTCCTCCACTGTTACAGAAAGTAACTAACAAAGGCATATAATCAAGGTCATGGGACTGGAGAGTATATTCTGAAGATGAAATTATGCCCACATTTTCATTCTGAGAAGAATCTGTCTGAACCTCATTCTCCCACTGCTGCTCTTCCATGTGCTCAACTACTTCCTCATCTTCCTTTGACAAGGCATCAGTAGGAGTAGCAGATCGATCTGCAGCTACTTGAGCCCAGAGATCTTGATCTGATCTTTGGAAGCAGGCACATTTCTATATCAGCCATACTGGGGAGATGCCATAAGTTCCTTTTATAAGGGCCAATATGACTATGGAGCCCAATGATACCATTTTCTGTCAGAACCCCAGTCTGGAAACATGCCCATAGGATGAGGAGATCCAAAAGATCCATGAGATGGAACAAATACTGACTTAAGTGATTGAAACCTAGGTTTCGGGTTGTTCTGTTGTTCTTCTGATTGCAGATCCGATCTCAGATCCATAACAGATTTTTTTTCTGTTTTGGAGACATCAGAACCCGAGAACAAGTAAGTCTTAAGAGAGAGAAAGATGTCTCAGTGAACTCTTTGGAATCTTGCGAAGAGGCAACAACAACTCTGTAGAAAAAAGACAAAATGTCCTTTGACCTGCCCCTCTTCTCAGGAGTAGAGGCCCAAGAAATAACTATCAGAATCTCTCTCCCCACAAGAGAGCGCCTCTGGATCCAAATGAGCAGACTTATTTGTGGTGGACATTGCTAAGTGGTGGACATTGCTAAGTCTTTATCGGTTCTGATATTGGTGCTAAAGCAGGGGTGGGCAAATTTTGGTCTGAGGACCACATCACGGTTGCAGAATTGTATGGAGGGCCAGATAGGGAAGGCTGTGCCACCCCAGCCTGGCCCCTCTCCCTATGAGACCCCTCCCACTGCCCCCCTCAAAATCTCCAACCCATCCAACCCCCCTGCTCCTTGTTCCCCGACCGCCCGCTCCCAGGACCCTCTGCCCCTAACCTTCCCTCCCAGGACCTCACCCCCCTATCTAAGCCCCCTCCCTGCTCCTTGTCCCCTAGCTGCCCCCCCAGGACCTCACCCCCAACCCAATCCCAACCCATGGAGGCATTGCTGAACGCTCCCCCCCGCCGAACCTCTGCCCTGTCCAAACCCGCCCCCCCCAGACTCTGTCCTCCGACTGCCTCCTGGGACTCCCTGCCCCTTTTACAACCCCGGCCCCCTTACCATGCTGCTCAGAGAAGTATGTTTGGAGCCAGACACGCTGCCCCACCAGAGCATACAGCCCCACCCCCCAGAGCGCTGCCTGTGCAGCTGCAGGAGAGGGGGGAAGGCGGGGAGGGGCTGGGAGTAGCCTCTCCAGCCAGGAGCTCAGGTGCCGGGCCGGATGTGTCCCGTGGGCTGTAGTTTGCCCACCCCTGTGCTAAAGCCAGAACTACTATCTGTGCCAATCTCATGCCTTTAGACATCTTTGGCTCCAAGAAAATCCTAGTACTTGCAACTTCAGCTGTTATGCAAGGTTTGCCTTGTGGAACCGATCCTCACTTTTGTCTAGGGACAGAGGAAAACAGATCCAAGTCCTATGGATCCAGTGAATCACCTGGATGTGATTTGGCCCTAACTGGTTGTTTTAGCAGCAGCCTTCCTCAGAACCACTACTGATACTGTAGAAGCCTCGAGCAGATCTAATGCTCTGACCGCCAGAGCATACAGAAGTAATTCTGGTGCCAATTCCAGTTGTCTGAGGCACCTTAATCTGGTCAGATGCTTAAGATGGAGCAGGTATAACTATTTTTTCTTCATGATCCAACTTCTCAAATCTGAGAAGCTTATTTAATAGGGCTTCCTGAAATAAGTGTCTGAAGTCTTCTCTGTTTCTCCTTGCATGCTCTAGATATAAACCTAGAGCAAATACTACATCTTAAAATCCACTTTCCTCTTTATTAGATCAGTCATCCTGCATGGGACCACGCCTTAACCTATATTAAAAATAACTACAACTCCTCACTCTAACACTACCAATTATAAGTAAAACTATAATAGAAAAATAACTATACTAAAAAAACCAAACCAAACCCAACCCTATCAAAGCACTAGAGAAAAAAGCTCCAGGTCCATCAGATCCAGAGAGGTTAATTTCCATCTGGTGTTGCAGGTACCATGTTTCCTTTTATAGCCTCACCCTCAGAACATTTGAATGCTAAGAGGTAGGAGAGGGCACGTAAGTGCTCCTCTGCCAGGCATCGCTTGGAGAAGCTTCCATCATGCGGATTGCATTAGTGACGCATTCTCACAAGCAGGAATATGAAGAGCCTATACATAATGTATTCTCCCTCATGTAATAAACTATGCTGAACTGAACATTATCTGAAATAAGTATTGACTACTACCCTGAGTCACCCATGAACATTTTCAAGCAGTTATATAAAGAAATAGTTCTAAAATTAGAGGCCGCTGCAAAGAAAAAATTCAAAATTGATTACAGATTATTTCTGACACACAGCAAGGTTAATAAAAATATAAAATTGATTTTAGAAATTTACAAAAGTAGATTTAAATTAGATATTTATTTAAAAAAACAGTTCTTTAAAAAAAGCTTCTAAAATTAAATTTGAAATTGATAACGTTAAGGTCTATTTTTACTATAATCTATTCAAATAATCTAAATTATATACAAAAAATATTTAGGAGTGTGTATTTGCTTCCAAGTTTTAAAGAAACTGAACTGCTGAAAATCACCGCCTAAGCACCTGGAACCAGAAGTTGCTGAAATGCTACCAGATTTGGACAGCAGTAGGTACAGAGAGAATATTTTCTGCAGTTCAGATCATTCAATTTATTCAGTTCAGTGACTAGTTTGTTCAAAGTTGAGACTGACTGGGAGTTGAAAAAAGCAGGAAAGCTTGTTTTCTTCTTCCAATCTATGAATACAAACTAGATGTGAAACCTACTAGTTCTAACTTGAAGAACACGGTGCCCAGAAACAATAAGTTCAGTTCATCACCTACACATACTACTTTTGTTTAAATCAGTTTTAAATGTAAAACATGTATTGATAAACATTTTCATATTATCTAGTACAGTTAGGGTAATTTTATTTAATAAAAAAATTCCAAATACTATTTTAATGCATGTAATTGAATTTGAATTTCCATTGAAATAGAACTTGACACAAAGCCACCAAGGAGTGGGAGGGCAGTACAGAGCACCAGCTGCCCAGTCTCAGTAGTTCTCCTCACTTATGCTCCTCTCTCTCTGCCTCCACTCCAAGTCGCAGCAAATTTACACCCTTCCCCTGTCTCCTTCCATGATGGAGAAGGAGGGGGCTGATCCTCCTGGCCTCATTTCATTACACCCCTGGACCTACCTGGGTTCTAAAGTCTATGCTAGTAACTAGGAGGGTAACTTGTAGAACACCCTAAGGCACTGTGGTCTTATGGCCCTGTGTAGATTCTGCTGGCATGAACTAAAAGGTACCTAGTTTGCCAGCAGGGTCTACATGGGGAAGTTGCAGAGTAATACTTAAAAGCATTCTACAGTCACCCCAGCCTGTGGCTTGGGGTGGCGAAACCAGTCCAAACCCACAGGAAACCTCTGTTGCTTCACTTCTTCTCAGACCCTGACATGTGACACGTGCCAGAGGAGAAGAATGCTTATACAAACATGTGTGAGCTTGCAGTGACCGAAGGACCTCTTAATGCCAACTGGCAGAGAGCACAAGTGTGCATAAAGGTTACAGGGATCCCCTGGGTCCACTATTTACATACGACTTCACCAAAAAATATCTTGTAAGGTCTCTACTGAAAGCCTGTGTCACACTGGTCATCATAATCTTGCAAAAATGTATTTGTGGATAGTATATAAGATGTATACACGGGAAATCATGTTCTTAAAGCCTTGAAGTTAAAGGCAGGTCAAACAGGTTCCACCAGACAGGAGAAGGGAGACATACTTATCTCCTTGGCTGACCACTACATATTGCATGTCTTAGGAGGCAAGTCTAATTGCATTCTGAGTCAAATGCTAACAAAGAGACTGCGGGGACTTCAAGACAAGAAATTAACAAGAACAGTGAACAAATGAGGGAAAGAACAAAGGACTGGTTTAATGCAGCTGGGATGCAGAGAGATGTCCATGCATCCTTCATCTGGTGAGATAAGTTGCCAGCGGGTTTGGTCATACAAAAGGAGGGTCTCTGCCATGCTGGCTGAAAAACCTCTTTGAAAAGAACTTCATGTAAGCAGTACTTTATTATACAAGAGGACATTTTGTTAGCTGAGTAAAGTAATAGGATGCATGGTGTTTTATATATAACCCATTGTTTCTGCAGGACAAGGAAAAGAAAAATACTGGCCTAACAGCCCCGCCTCACCCCACCCATGTATTTTGATCATAAGTAGGTTGCCAAAAAAAAAAAAAAAAAAAAAAAAAAAAGTCAATGGGTAGTTGGTGAGTCACCTTAGTGAAAAGTCTGGGAACCCTAACTAAGTACATTGAACTTGCCTACTAAAATTTGTGTTATTCTTAACTGAACAAATTATGTAACAGTTAATTTATGTTGCATTTTTGATTTGCAAATTACCTATTACATAATTTATGGTTGATGAAGCAGCTGTTTTCCTTAGCAATATTGCAAGCACAATACTATTTTGCAAATAAAGGATTTAGTCTAAAATTATGGTGTCGAGTACAGGTAAAATATCACACAAGTGCAAAGGACCAATCTGCACGATATCTGAAAAACAGCTTAATAAAAGTGGAGATTTATTTTTTCCCCAACATACAGAGTACCAGTAATTTACAGTCAGGCAAGCTGAGATACACATTTGGAGACAGCATTCCACAAATGTAAAATAGAGGTCTTGAAATCTGAAGAGAGCGGAGAACAAGAAGTGGTGCAAGAAACTTTTTCAGATGTTTGAGGAAACAGAGAAGCAACTTTATAGACAGACTGAACATTTTAAAGCTTATTGAAGCTCTGTTCAGCAAATCTGCCATCCAAACCCTGACAATATACCCTAAAGGAGTATTTACAGTGTAACCTGGAGAACGTTGGAATCATACCAAGCTAGAGCCAGCTATGGAAATTCTATTTTCCAAGAGTATTTGAAAATTACCTAACAGAAAATAAAGACAAGCTAAAGATTTGGGATAGAATCAGCATTGTCACCTGACATCACAGATGCAGAAAATCAACATATTGGCTGTTTTCAGAAAACCACAATGTAAACATGAATTCAAATTAAGTGTACTTCTGTTGGATTTGTCGGGCATTGGACTCTGAACTTTGACTATTAGCCAAGCAACATGGGAAACACTGGATGAATACAAACTTTCCTTTGACCAGATCAGACAACACAACATATATGAAAAAGGCCAGGGAGCAGAGCATGAAAGTACATGTGACATGTGTGGCTCACCTAAACCTGGTTGGTTACATGTGGCATAAAAACCTTGAAAAAGGAAATGACGTGCTTGTCATTGTGAAACAAACATTTACAGCCTGCCCTGCATATAAAGCTTGCTTCTGTATGCACTTAGAAAATGAAGGAAATAGTCCAGTAATAATGTGCTGCAAGAGCAGGTTTAACATTGTATTTCCACTTAGCTCACACAGAGGACTATGTTTCCTTTTTCAAAGAAGAGACCAATCACTCAAGCAGTTTGTGAGTTGCAGATGTCATCTATTTATGCCAGTTACTAGAAATCCCTAAACAGCTGAATATCTTGCAGAGGTATGAACCACCTACCATTCATACCTTGACAAAACAAGAAGAACCTGTGATGTGTTCACATATAGCGATCAAGTACATGCATGTGAGTGAAGAGCAGTGCCAACAAACCTGAGTATGTAGTGGGCAAAGCAGCACTCCTTAATAGTACTGAAAAAATTGAAACATACATGCAGTGCAACTCTACTGCTGCAGTTAGTTAGCCTGCAGCAACATTTTTCAATGCTTGTCTGGTATGTGACCCAAATCAAACAAAATATCTCATCATACCTGAGAGAGAAGCATCTGAGGCTAATACACTTTTTGAAGATAATAGCCTAGCACTGCATGAATACCATGCTTATGTCAAAACTGTCAATGAAATGCAAAGTAACAACATTTATCAGTTTTGGAGAAAATTGAAACAAGATTGCAAACACTTGCTGCGATTGCTGTCTCGTGCTTGACTATGCCAGTAAATGGTGCTGATGCAGAAAGATTATTTTCTGCGTACAAAAACTTACTTCAGGATGACCAGTGTTCCACCAACGTATAAAACATTTCTATTTACATCTTCTGCCAGAATAAACTTAAACATACAACTAACATACACCACATGCCTGTCATTTCCTCTAGTTCTATTTTTAAAAGGGTGTTACTTCATTTTACATCATTATTGTTAAAACCTAATTAAAATAATATAAAGATTCCTGTGTCTCACTTGTGCTTGTAGAGGGAAGGGATTTATGTATATTGTAGGGAAGTACAGATATTTGAACTTTCAGACTTGAGACTTTACACCTCATTTCCCCTAAACCCATTAATTTTCAGTAAATTTATCATGACTGTTCTGGAATTTTTGATAAAAATGCCATGACAAATCTGCAGCACTAGAGATGATCGATCAAATCTCAGATTGTGTAAGATTCTGTCCAATCAAAATTTATTGCTGGGATGATTTTAAGAAACCATACAAGTGGATTAATGAACACTATTTCTGCTACATCTTAAATACTATTCTATCAGAACCGCACCCCCCAAATCTAATTTTTGTAACAAAAATCTAAGACCATCAGAAGCATTTCCTAGATTATAGTAGTACTATAGCTCTGCTATAGTTAAGGTTAGGACCAAATTCCTGTAGAAAGTTCAGCTGTTCTAAGTGCTCTAAAATCTATACTGTTAACCTGATGCCCTTGAAAATACCACACATACTGCCTTTTCACTGTAATGGCCAGGCATTACTTGCACTTGCTCTATGCTCAGACACCGAGTTTACTCCCCCAATGGAACACCACACTCATAATTTAAACTACTTTATATTGTTTTACAAACTCTTGACACTTGCACATGGGATATCACCTAAACCTATACTTTCCCCTATCCATCACTAAATCCACAGACTGTTCTCATATCCCACCAGACTACTGACAACACTTATGGCAAGAAGATCTCAGTTCCTTGGTACTAACACTATCTACCCAATTCTGTACTGAAATGATGCAGCCTGGAACCGCAAGGTACACGTGCACATCTTTGCTTTGATAACACACATCATGGGATATGGGGACACACACAGATCCAGATTTCCTCATGTCACAACGCTAGGACATTCCTCAGCAAATCCCGGATCACCTCTTATCACAATCTCAGCTCTTCCAAGCTGCCCCAGTTTATTCCTCCATCATTCAATACAGCTACATCTAACTCAGGCCAGGTCTACACTACTTGCTGGATCAGTGGGTACTGATCGATCTGTTGGGAATCGATTTATCGCGTCAAGTCTAGGAGTGATAAATCGATTCCCGAGTGCTCTCCCCGTTGACTCAAGAACTCCACTGCCGCAAGAGGCGGAAGCAGAGTCAATAGGGAAGTGGCAGCGGCTGACTAGCTGCCATGAGGATGCCGAGGTAAGTCGACCTAAGATGAGCAGCTGAAGTTGCGTATCTTAGGTCGACATCCCCCCCACTCCCCACTGTAGACCTGGCCTCAGAGAATGCAGCTGAGAGCTTACAGATAATCCCAAAGGCTATCGCCACTTCCAGGGTGGCACAGTTAAGGTTGTATGGGCATTTACCATAGCGCTGCACTTCTTCATTTTTAGAAGTTTGAATTTTGCTGAATTCAATGTTCTTAAAGAGCACAAGCTACCACCAGGCAACCTTAGTTCTGCATTAATGAAGTTTTTGGCCATTTAATACACATTAATTCCAACAGTTTAACAAATAAGCATTCCCCTGTAGTATCTGCAACACAAATGCTGCAACCATGTGCTAGTGCACCAAATCCAGGAATTCAAAGCAACAAAACTAAACTAGGCTATTTTCACTGCCCAAGTTAAGAGAAATCAGTAAATAAGTAATCACTATAAATGACAAAAACTAAAGCTAGATTTATAGAGGTTACTTGGCTTAAGCAATATAAGGTATCAATTGTAGCTGACGAAATGGAATATGTATATATTTAGATCTATTGTTTAAGTGAGTCACTTTAAAGTAAGGGAAATCTCAGACTTGATTTGATTTTGGGAGTCATTTAATATCAGTAACTCCAACTTAGATTTCCTGCCAAAATAGCATCACAACCATTGGTGCTCTAATAGAGACAAATAACTTTGTAAATAAAAGGAAAATAGCCTTTGTGGTGATGTAACAGAACACAAACAGCATTTAATATGATCAGTTTAGCACAAAAATTTGAAACAAAAAATGTTTGTTGATTAGTGATAGTCCCTTACAATCAACAATTCAAAATGCTGGCATATTAAATTTTAAATCACAGCTCCAATTATGAGAAGATTTAGAAACAAAACATGGCAAAAACATTACTAAGTTCACTTCATAACTAAATATGATGGGGAAACAAATGGGTCTACTAAACTAAGAACTAATGTGGACATCTTTCATACATTTTATTCCTATATGTTTGGAGTCTGTACGAAACTCAAAAATCAAAATTCAGTAATTTCTTCATCAGGGATAAATTTCAACCCAAGTGCAAAGGATCTATCCAAAGTCCTATGAACCATGAACTTGTATTAGGTATAAGTTGTTGTTTTGAGGGAGGAGGGAAGAAGAGGATGGCTGCATATATAAAAACAAAACTGTCATGCCAGAGCACCTTTATACACTTCACACACTGCATAGTGGGTCTCTGCAAAGGCCTCATAGGACAATACAGAGAAAATAATTGGTGACAGTATGGAGGTGGAACTACTGGATCTGTGACTGTGCAGGTACAATAATTCCAAATGACTCCTGTATAAAATATGGAGAGGCTGTAGCCATAAGCCTACAATCACAGTAATGGAGAGACTGTACTGTATTCCTACATTGTGTTAAAATTTGGGATGGAGGTGCCCATTCTCTTCCTAATCACTGCTTCAGCCCCACCATTGATTTCTTACCCCCCGCTATTCCAAGTATGAAGTCTTGGATCCTATGCACGGGGGATGAATGGATGTGCCTTCACTTCAAGTGAAATATTTCTGTATTTGATGGGCAACTTGCTTTCTGTGAAATCCAAAAGTCTTTCTGATCTGATATACAAAAAGCTAGAAATGCTTCGCAATTGCATCCCTGTTTAGTCTGTTTAGAGATAATTTCTCAAAGATTAAGTTGTGTCAAGTTTAGTGATCCAGGATATTTTAATTTTAAAAACACAAAACCAAAAAACCCACAACCCTCTACTACAGTCTTGTCACCAACCTCTATGCCTGTAAAAACAGTTGGTATTCTTCCAGCTTTATGAGCACATTCTGTCAAGCTCAAGAAGCCAAACTTGGTGATCTCACCATCTGCCACAACCTCTTGTCAGTTTCAGACAAAAGAACCCATGCAGATGGTCTCAAAATATAGATTCTTTCCTATTCCCAGTTACTACTTGACAGCTTGCATCAAACAAATAGCAAAATGTAAAACTTGACTTTGTTTTCACACTGGTTTCTGATGAATTTATACAAAGATGAATTTAGAGGCCCAGTCCTATGGACGGAAAATGTGCCTCACAGACTTAGGATCTGTCTCCAGAATGTAGAGTTTTTCGTTCTAAAAAGCAACCACCACAATTTTTGTTCACCTTGTGGTTATACATGCTTTAACAAGAGAGCAGTGTGGTAAATTAAGTCGACAGCTGAACAATACGCTAAGCAATAGGAATACTAGGGCAACAACAAAGTCCAGTTATGATCACAAATGCGGAATACATTCAAAATCCAAAAAATGGATTATTAATTTAGTTAAAAGATAGCTAAGTCCAATTCTGATTTATCCAGCGAGATAGATAAAAAACCCATAACCTAATCAAATCTTCTCTACAGCTTAAAAAGCTAAAATTTCATTCATATTAGAGCTTTGACATACAATTCATTTATTGGAAACAGACAATACAAGTTACAGAATGTGTTTTTCTGCAAAACAATATTTAGTTCTCCAGAAACTGATTTGCCCTTAAAATTAATTGTTCTAAAAACCCATTTTTAGACAATAGTATAATACGCTTCCGGTAAACAAGTCTATTAAACAAACACCTCCAGAAACTAAAGAGAACCTCTTATTCTGTTTTCCAGTGTTTTTCATTCCTATGTCCATGTTTAAGCAAACTTCAGTTTTAATTTCTGTCTCTCCCAATTTTTTTTGATTGGCACCGCAAGACACCTTACCTCCAAAATAAATGAGGACCAACAGATGAATCCTATTGTCCTCCTAAATACCACCCATCACCATCTCCCACATACCGCAAGTCTTCCAATCATTGGTGCTCTTATTATGCTAGTATTATACTAATTGTTACAAAAGATGACAAAATAATGCAACTGGGCTCTCTAGTTGGTGGATAGCTTTTTTAGAATTTAAGCCATCACTTTTACTATATTTCATTAGATGGTATTGGGACATGATCTTTTTTTAAAATTTTTTTTTAGCCACACAATCCTCACAATCTAAACAAATCTAGTTTAAGTGAGGCAACTAGTAGATCTTATGTTCACTGCAATGTAAAAATTATTTTATACTCCATGTGCCCGCTCCTCCTTTCGGAAGATATTGTTGAACTTCTCCTAGTTATATGGAAAATTGACTTATACAGTGCATGTATTCATTTTGAAAGATAGGTGTACATACAATTTATTCTATCCCTAGAAGTAATGTTAGGGTTCAGCCCAGTGTAGAACAAGATTAGGTTTCATAAGGCTGCAGGGTAACAGAAAAGCTCCTTAATCAATCAGTACAAGCTCAGTTTTAAAGCTACTAATTTATGCACAGTGGCTAAATGGATTAGACCACCTGTTGCACATCTGCTGCTAAACTGTGTCTCAGTTTTCAGACCAGGTTCTTAACTGCTCAAGCGTTCACCAGAATTTTTTCTTCCATAAGTGTATTGCCATCTTGTTTCTACAAATTTTACAAATAAATATTTAGTATCCAATTCCTATTAGAAGTTATTCTCAGGTTTTCTAAAAACAAAGAGTCTCTGCTGAAAATATTACTGATCAGGAATCAAATGATACAGTTTAGAAAATGAAGATTTGGTATTACAGAAACAGAAATTCAAATTTGTTAGCAAACAAAAATATAAGTGAAAATGTCTTACTTTGGAATTTCTATTAATTGTTTTGTGATCCTCTTACTTGATGTAACAAATTAAATTATTATCCATGTATTTGATAATAGGTTCTATTAAAGATCATTTGGACAGACGTTGAATTTACTGTTTGTGCATATATTATAGAAATGTTACTTTGTTTCCATTCTATTATTTTTATAATGTTTTAAGTGTATACAATATTTCTATGATATGCAGCTTGTTACCTTCCTTTAATAAAGCTCCTTAAATAAATCATAAAAAGTTTTAAAGTGTGTTTAATAAATAAGATAGTTAGAATATGAAACAAAACTAACATAAATGGTTATCACAGTGGCAACTTATCTACTTTAAAATAAAAATGGAACAAATGAGTGTATAAGACTCAAAATAAACTTCAGTGTGAAATCATTTCAACAGATGGCTGGATATGAAGGGCTGCAGGTACTAGGACCTCTCTCTGCTTTCCCCACCCAGTAATCCCACTAATGAATATAACTCCACTATCCCTTGTCCTGTTGCCAATCTTACACTATATACAAATGCAGCAGTGCTAGGAGCTGCTGAATACATTAAGTAGTATTGTCATCAGAAAGAGAAAAATACAGGAACAGTCTTAAAGGCTTAGCCTTTGGCAAGCTAGAATCAGCAATGGGGTGTGGATGTGAGAAATCAGTCAACAAGGGGTAAAACAGTATGCTTAACATACTGAATGGGGGTAGAACTATAGGGTCAGACTTAGCACACTGGACTCCTCCTTCACTTCTCTGAATCTATCGGATGATTCTCATTCTGGGATCTTGGCTTCCTAAAGTGAGATTAGCAGACCTTTCAGTTTAGATATTTGAACTGCACCTCTAGGGAAACACGATAGGGGGTACTAGTCTTGTACTCTCACTCCTTTGCAGGGGACAGATATACATATGCCCCTCCAAATATTCTAGTCAGTTCCTATGACTGAATGGGGGGCAAAGCACCCCAGGAGATAAACCCATTGAAAAGAACAAACTCAAAAATTTTGTTTGGATGCTTGCACATACAAGCACAGGATCACTAAAATAACACTGAATTCTGAGAAATGAGTCGATGAGAGAATTCTGTTGGAAGATTTTCAGAGAAGCTGATTTATAAGTAAGCCATTTTCCTTCTTCTCTGTAGTTTAGGGAATTGTTTGTTTATTGGGGGTACATGAGTTTCTTGTTGTGTTTTTTTTAAACTAATATTACTATCCCTTTTTCTTTACTATCGGTGAACTAGTCACCTGGTAGGAAGGCACTGCCACGTCCTCCTCGCTTCCGTCCCTTCTATGCCCACAAACTAGGAAGACATCTCTGTGTTGGTACAACCACCCATGCTCTTTATTTACAGTATATTTTCCCACCACCTTCTAACTACAAACAGTAGTACAGCCTCAGGGACTGCTAGCTCCCATAACCAGCAGAGAAGAGCTGCCACTGGCTCCTTCCTTACCCTCTCCTCCCTGGTTTCTTTCCTGCCAGCCTTTATGTAGCCCCTTACTAATGAGGCCAGCAACAGTTCTCCATTGGCCAATCAGGCTTGGTCTTACTTAGCTAGCTCCAATTCCCCTTTCTTGATTGGAACTGGCAGAATTCTGCAAAGATAAAAATATTAATTAAAGAGCTGTGCTTGTCAGGAACAGGGAGCACACTCAAAATTCCTAGAGACAGATTGGCCTACTTGAATCACATGGTAAACTAAAGGTACCCAAAAGTTGAGATCTGTGGAGAAATATTTTTTCCCTATAAAATAAAGGAGTAACTGGAGCAGTACCATGAGAAATGTACTGTATCCCTCTGTTACGCAGCAAACAAATTGCATAGGAAATCTGGGACGGGAGGGAAGGATTCAGTGCCAAAGTTGAAGTCCATTTTTCAAAATAAGAAGCCACCCGAGATAAGACAGAACTCTGTAAAAAAAAGTGACATGAAAAGGCAGTTCTACAAAACTTATATTCAAGTCCATCAAACGCCTATGACCTGATGTTAAAACAACTTTGACAGACCATGTGAGGTTCCTTTTGTAAACTCACACAAGCAGAAGAGAGTATACTAAAACACAATTACTAGCAGAGTGTTCATTTTTTCCTCATAGTATGGGCCAGACTCCCTTCCCACTTAATCATTAGGACTCCAACTCCACCTATGTGTTAGTTAGGAGTCTCCTGGTACCTGTAGCAATTGTTCACATAGAAAAAATAAAGATATAAAGAAATTATTTTATAAGGTCAGAGCTTTAAAGCATCATGATAGAAATTTTATTCACTAGTTTGTAAATTAATCTGATTAAGATAACACATGGGAATTTACAGTTATTACTTTAGCTACTGGAGGATACCCACACTCTTAAATAAAGGCCCCACTCCTACAAACATGTATTTACAAAAAATGACTCAACTAGTGAGACTACTCAAACATTTAAGAGGTTTCATGGGCAAGGCCTAAATGATTTTAGTGTGTACTCTCCAACAAATTGAATTCCAATTCTTGGTATTTAAGAACAACCCATCAAATTTGGCATATCTTGTATAGTGATTAAAAATAGTCTTTTGCTAACTTGGTCTGAATCCCTACTATGATACTCAATACTGAATGCTGGGTGGTTGTTATAGTGTTTGTTACCAAGCAAATGCAAAGTTGTTGTACAGAACTAGGTCACCAACTAGCAGAAATCTACTTTGAAAGTCAGTTTCAGGAGTTAACTGACAATCTATAGCAATTAGCAAGTTTCTGGCAGAACACACTGGCCATAATAATGGCATGTTTAAATTGGGAATGGTTCAGTCACTACATTAACAGGTGGCCCTTGACAGCTGGCATACTTGCGTTCAGTCACTCTTATTACATGCACATACAGTACCTTTTGAATTCATTTTCTTTATTAAATGGCAGTTAATTAGGAAAGATTTCAGAACTAAATTTCAGCAAGCTCTAAAACTCAGAACTGGTCATGATGAACATTTCTTCTATGAAGTGTATTCTTAAAGTCTAAGAACTTCTTATTACCAATAGCTAGCTCTCTATTTGATCAAGTGAAAGTTGGTTTCATCCCTTTTTCATTGAACAGCTACACTTCTCTCTCAAGAATTCAAATATGCCTTACTAGAAAGCTTTGTACCAGAGTAGAAGCTGGCTCAAAACCAATGGTCATTAGATATTTATGTATTGATCTTGTAAGGTGAATTGAGATAACTGTTTAGTTTCATCTTCTTAGATTATACTTCTTACAGATAAAAAACTTTTGCAACTCTGGAAGAGATATATAATCCTGAATTTGAAGTAGTTGAAAATGGTTTTACTGATTATCAATCTACTACAAGTAGCCAGAAAGTGATATTTCAGAAAAAAATATAAAATGAGGCAGTGCTAAGTGATCTTTCATTGTTTTATCTTGTTACAATATAGCTGTACGGTGCATTTTTAAAGATGAAGTTCAGTTCTTATTCCGCTCTTCCTAATGGATACATCTATAAAAATGTAGAACAGCTACCAATACTGCAAGTCTAAATAAAAAGGAACTAAAACAGGAAGTTTGGCATTATAAAATTGGCATGCCGTAACACACACACCACCTTTTCATGGCATTGCAGAACACAAATTGCTCGCTTTGGAGACCCCCCCCTTAAGAACAACAATTTAAACGAAGCATCAGCTTGGATTTAATTTGCTTATAGTAACCACCAATGTATTTTAGTTTATTTTTCATATAATTACTTGCATAAACTTTTGGATAGGTGTATTTGAAAGCAAGACAGATTTAGGTAGCTTGCTGGCTTTGCACCAGCCTTGTCTGAGACCTAAGTCCAAGAACACATCATCATTTCCTGGCACCAGACCAGAGGGAGCAAAGTTGATAATCTCTGTAAGACTGTTAACCCACCTACAAATCTGCTCACTTATTCTTTATTGACTACATTTGTAGGGCTTTACTACTAGTTGGTAGGATAAGAGTAACGTTTTTTCCTCTAAACCTTGTACAACAAAAAAAGCTAGACGCACATATAAGCAAATAATCAAATTAATGGAATTGCAGAGTACTAAAGACAAAGCAAAGAACACTGTTTTAAGGCACTATTATATGAATAAGACAACTATGGTTAACTGCTGCCCAGTGAACTACACGTGCTATAACTAAAGGGCAACATTCTGTTTCAAGAGGATACACAATTAAGATTTTAATAAAATGCAGCATGGCTAAACAGTTTTCTTTTGACATCACATCGTTATTTTTTCTTCTTGAATATGGTGCACAGCTCCAGAAACTTGCTTTGTACTGTAAGGTTCACTTAGGCAGCTCACCACCATAGGGTATCAACCATTTTCTTTTGCTGCTCCTGTAAATAGGCTCTCATAGCTAAGCAGCAGAAATAAACTGAAAGATGTAATCGGTTCCACTCTGTGTCAGCTCTTAACTGAGCAATGGGTAAAAATGCTGCTCTGTACATGATTCTCACATACACCTATTTCCAACACACAAAGTGGGAAAACATGAGGTAGTTCCAGAAAATAAACACCATTTGTCTTACTATATTATGCACTTTTCCCCAACTGATCTGTCTGGGCTAACCTCTTAGAGGCTGATAACACTTCATAACCTGAGCTCAAACAAGCTTCTTCACACAACACTAAACTCACCTGGATCAGAGCTTGCAGTACTTTCAACAATGGACTTTCGCTGAGCAGACAATTACACCAAATCATCACAAATTTCCACTTTGCAAACTTGCCATAAAAAGTGTCCACTGAAGACTACAATGAGCTAACAGAACTAATTTCACATGCAGATTAAACTAGATTTGAACTAAAGTTTTTAGAAGTGAAAAACTGGCGCAGTAAGTCAATGTGATATTTTATTCCTCATATTGAAGAGATTTACACATTAATGTCTAAAAAATGCCACTCACAAAACAATCACAATTTTACAGTTTTATGAAAAAATAAATAATTCAAAAATCATTTGGTCCCGTTCTTTCTGGTAGCAGTTTGCATCAAAGGGATCCACAATGTGTACAATATGCCAGATAATGGAGTGAGAACTACCACCCACCCTAACAAACAAGTAGAGATATAATAGTTAAGCAGAAGGCTCAGATAAGTAGTACATCTATTAATGTTAAATTACTTTCTGTAGCTATATGAAGTTGTTAACTGTGTTCACTGAAGGTTAACTTGAGTCAAACTGATCCTTTTCATTCTTTATAGTACCCATAATGATTTTTGCACATACAGGAAGTGGTTATAAGAGAACCATAAGGGTTTTTACAGAAAAATACAAAATTTCTCTCAGACGTTTGTCAATACAAGGTAATGCCCACTAACAACAAAATTGGAGTCACTTTTAAGAATTATTTCCCAGTTTTCCCTCTCTCTTTAGGGTAGGCCTAAATTACCTGACCTATTATTCCTAGGTCTCTTTTAGAGACAATGCTTCATGTTTAACAAGAGAAACGGTCTTGGGAGGAGGAGATATTTCAGTACCTTTTTCTTGGAGCTACCTCTCCTGTCATCTTTTCTTTCCTGTTATCTAATTTCTCTCTTCCTTTCCCAACTCCATCAAAACTTCCTCAAGATATTGCATCAGGGCACCGGAACATCGGTGGGAGGTCCACGGCCTCCTGACTTTTTACTGGCCGTAAGGGTGGGTACTAGGGGGAGGGATGGAGAGGAGCAAGCTGCGGGGGAGGGGGGGGAGAGCAGTGCCTTGGGGGAAAGAGAGAGCATGAGGAGGTAGAGCTTTGGGGGGAAGGGGTCACATGAGTGGGTGGCACCACACTTTAGGCATCTGTGCCCACCCCCACTTTTAGGGCTCTTCCTCTGCTCCTGTATTTCACTGTACATACAATATTCTAAACAAGGTATTTCTGAAGTTGCAAGTACCTGTGTTTATACACACAAATACCTGAACTGTAAAATACATTTTCTCATTTGTATCATAACAGTATAAATAAGTGACTTCCATTCCCATAAAACTGACATGCTTTCCATATAAAATATTAGTATATTATTATGTGATCAAGTGGTTTAACAACCATAAACTGATGTAAAAGGATTAACTTGATTTAATTCACTTTAAACATATAAGTATATACTGACATACAAACACATTTTTATCAGGTCATACATAAGACTAATTCAGAGTTTGGAATTTCTTTAATAGACAAGATGATACATGACTGGGTACTTTACCAACAATGTTATTCTCCAATTGCTATTAAAAAATTGACATGCTTTAAAAAAAAAAAAACACAATTCCAACTTTGTTAAGACTAGACCAGTAATCAATGCTTCTTTCCCCCCCCCTTTATATTTCTATACTATACGAGTTTCTATTAAATTGGCTTAACATTTTTAAGAGTTGCCAGATTGGCAAAACCAGAGCCTGAATCCTTTCTATATGACAAATAAGCATAGTAAGAGATCATTCGAGCTCACTCTTTAACATTATCTCCCATTCCCTTCTTACAAGTAAAACAGATATCAACTGAAAATTTCAATAAAGTTAAGAGCAGATACACAAAATAAATGGGGGAGGAGATATGGGGCTTGCTGATTCTACATTATGTTTCTCAGCATTATTTCTAGATTATTGACTAAGGTTTGTATTGTGAAATGTGAAGTCTATATTCATCCCCACCTCCCTTACATCTTTAAAAGATGAAGTATGGGCCTTTCTATTGACCTCAAATGTGAAATATGGGGCTCCTTCTGCTCTCATTTCCCACCTTTTAACTACCCCTCTCCACAAAAAGAGAAAGCAGTCACGAGTCCACAAGTGGCCCAGAACATTTTTCAGAGTGTTGCATAAATGTATAGTGCAAAACATTAACTTTGTGCTGCACATCAGAAGTTAGCTGTTAAAGGTTTTTTAAAAATGAAATTGATAGGAATTACAATGCCAGCTAGCACGCAGCCTTGCTATAAAGTGAATTAAACACCGAACTGCCACACTGCTAGAAGGACCAAGTAGAGCACAGTCCTTATGTTGTTACCCTCCTCTCCTCCCCTAGAAACTCGTATCCCCCTGAGAAAGAGACGGGTCTGAGGAGACAACACACCTCCAGCTCGGTGTCAAGCAGTGGCGGAGAAGTGGCTGTCACACGGCACTACCCGGCTCCAGACCCAGGCCTGTGCGCTAGGCACGCCGAGCACATCGTGCCCCCAGGCTAAGGCAGTGAAAGGGGACCGTGGCTCACAGGTGTCAGGCGCCAGAGCCTCTGTCTCCAGGGCTCTCAGCGGGGAGATGAATCCCCGTGACAGTGGCCCCACGTCCGGGCCCTGGTCAGCCCCCACCCCGCCCACGGGAGAAGGGCAACGCGGCCGTTAGCCCCAGTGCGCCCGGTGGGGGGGACATACCACAGCCGGGGACTGAGCGGGGCTGCCCCGCTGCGCAGCAGCTCAGCGCTCTCTTCCGCCCTGTGCCTCCACAGGCCCCGGGGGCGGAGCAGGCTGGGCCTGGCCAGCACCAGAACAGAGACAAGGAGCCGGCGACGGCTCCTCCCTCGTCAGCTGCTGTGGCAGTTAGCCGGCCACCTGGCAGCTGCTCCGCCCGGCCCCGCGGAGGAAGACGCCCCCTGGCCGGCTCTGCATTGCCGCTGGGGGTCAGCGCCGCCCGAGAGGGCGCACCCTGAACCAACGACCCTCGACACATCGGGTCCCAGCCAGCCCGACTCACCGTGCCTCCAGCCCGGCCCCCTCTCCGGCTCGCTCCACAGCCGCACCGAGCCCGTGTCGCTCTCCCCCGCACAAGCTTGGCGGCGTCTGACAACTGCGTTCTCCCATTGGCCACCCCTCCGCGTGAGGGTAGGCGCCGCCATCCGCCCATTGGCGCAGCCCTGTGTGTACACAACCCACCCACCAATCCGAGAGACAGCTGGGGAAGCGGCGGGGCTCAGACCGAGCTCGCTCTTCAGGGTCGTGCTGGGTTCGAGTCGGGATTTCCCGTCTCGGCGGCGTTAACCCTGAGCCAGCCCTGGTCCTGGAGGGAGCGGGGAGCTGCGGGGCTGGGGTGGTCCTGCTCCCCCTCCCGCGCTCACACAAGGGGAGGGGCGCTACCTCTTAGCCAAGACTGACACCCCACATACATACACACCCTGAGGAGTGGCTGACTCACCGCTGCACGCTGGGGGGCGGGGTGGACAGACTCACCCACGACTGGCAGGTCCCGCACACAGGGGAACACCAGAGTCACGGTCTCTCCTCCCTCATACACCCCAAAGGGGAGGAGCGCAGACATTATCTCCCATGATGCCCCGGGCGCGGATGGCGGGGGACCACAGCTGTTGCGGGAGTTGCACATCTCCAGGTCATGCCCCCGATGCGGGCAGATGAGGAGGAGGCTCTGTCCCCACAGACTCATCCCATCACACTAGCTGAAGTGGAAGTATTTTGGCATGGAGACGTCAAACTGCCATATTAACCCAGTACAGCCCTTGAATTAAACCTGCAGGGCAGGATGGCTGGAGGTTGGCTAGTTGATTAAGTAGTTTATAATGACATTAGACATAGTCACAAACGAATATTACGTACAGATTTTCACATATGTACTAAGGCTGAGGGTGTAGACATCTAAATATTTTATACAAATGACACTACCAAATTGCATATTTGGTGAATGTGTGTTGTCCTAATTATACTCTGCCTGTGTCATATATAAAACAAGCAAGACTTGTGGCAGCTTAGAGACTAACCAGTTTATTTCAGCATAAGCTTTCATGGGCTATAGCCCACTTCATTGGATGCAAGGAATGGAACAGAAGTAAAATGTATTTATATACATAGAAAGCAAAAAAAAGGTTGTACATTACCATACTAATTCTAAGAGGCTGTTTAATTTGGATGGGCCATTATCAGCAGGAGGAAAAAAATGGATCTGTCTGTCAGGTGACAAGAATCTTTGAAGGGAACTTAACAGGGAAATGTATTCAATTAGTGTAATGACAAAGCCACTCATAGTCCCTGTTTAACTCTTTTATACCACCCTATCTGGTAAACCTACTGACCGTTATACTTACCTACATGCCTGCAGCTTCCATCCAGGACACCCCACTCAACCCATTGTCTACAGTCAAGCTCTAAGATACAACCACATTTATTCCAATCCCTCAGACAGAGACAAACACCTACAAGATCTCTACCACACATTCTTAAAACTACAATGCCCACCTGGGGAAGTGAAAAAACATATTGAGAAGAGAGAAGCTTGCTGAGGCAACCGGAATGTTCCAGCACCATCACTGGAGGTAAGAAGGAACTGAGGGTGGGGGGAGCCGGCAGTGTTCCTTATACTGTGGTAAATGTGCGCTACTCCAGACAGTGCCAGAGTTGGTCCTCTACGGATACCACTGAGGGAAAAACGTCTGGCACTGATGCATATGGTGCATACACACACCTACAATGGAATGGACATGAGTAATCACTTGAAGAACCACCAGTTGTTTTTTTATATATCTGCAAGTACCTGAAACCAGTCTTTTTCAACACTTCTCCACCCTTGATGGCTCTTGTCAAGTCAGGATTCTTAGGTGGCCATTATCATAGCAGAAAGACTGTCACCTGGGTTTCCAATCCTCACTTCTGAATCAAGTGGGGGTTGTGCCTCACCCAAAGTAAAATATTCATAAACTTGAATATGGACTACCAAGTTAAAATATAAGTACAAATTGGAAATATTTACCATTTGTGCTTTATGACTGAAGATGTCCAATTGATAAAAAAAAAAGGTAGAAATTACATAATCTGTTCAAACTAAAGAAAAACCTATCCTTAAGGGGGAAATCTAAAATTAAGTCAACAGTAAGGAGTGTGTGAAAGGCCTAGCATTTTCAAACATAAGTTGATGTAGATGAGCCTGTACAATGTCTTCACTGCTAGATCAGAAGTAAAACTAACATAAATGAATGAAATTAACTCCAGAGAAAATAGTCTGGACAAGTAGCTGGACTTGCACTGTTTGAAGTTAACTCCAAACTTGCAATCTTCTTATATTATTAATATACATGAATAGCAATTTGTTATAGATACATATTTCTGACAAAAATAAAATAGATCAATTTGAGATCAGTCACTAATAATCTTTGCTTAAAGTATCTCGATGCAAATTTTATTCATTTGAATCTCAGTATGTTAAAAATTTATTCTTAAAAGATGCTAAAAGCAAGTAGTCCACACAGATCAAGAGCTAGTAAGTTTTAATTTTTTAAAGTGTTAAGATTGGAATACATTTTGCAGTTGAGCTACTCTTGACAAAAAGGGATTATAATGAAAATTATTAGACTCTTAGTTATAGCTAGATGCTGCTATAAATTATAACTTACTATATTATATTCATTATAATTTTTATTCCAGTTTTAAAAATAGTAATAATAAAACATGTTTGTGCTTTAACACAATATAATTTAAAAAAATTAGAAAACATTAATACATATCCTTTTTGAAAAAATAGGATACAATATGTAATTACTTTTAACTGCTATTTGCATTAATTAACAGTGCAATAAGATTGACTTTTATTACAAAATTAAAGATCTGTTGAGCTGCATATCAGATAAGAACTCTTAGGTATAAAAATCATGGAATGAAAATTTCATGTAGTACTGATGCACAATATTTATATTGTGACAGAGTCAGACCAGAAGGGTATAGGAGAGTGCTGGAAGGCAGGTATATTAGTCTCAGGATGTGCAGGTCCCTGTTCCCTGGATAGCCAAACAAAGGCTACTCCAGGCCAATCAGGAAGCTTCTAGAAAGGAGTAGAAACAGCTAGCCTGATTGGGACACCTGAAGCCAATCAGGCACCGGCTGAAACCAGATAAAAACCTCCCAGCTGGTCAGGTGGGCTGTGGGAGGAAGTTATGCTGTTGGTGAGACTGAGTGGTAGACAACATATTGTATGCAAGGAAGGAGGCCCTGAGGTAAGGGTGAAGTGGAGTTTGAAGAAGTGGGGACTGCTGTGGGGAAGTAGTCCAGGGAATTGTATTGTGTTCTGTGGCTAAAAGATCAGCCATCTTAGCTGATACTATTAGGGTCCCTGGGCTGGAGTCTAGAGTAGAGGGAGGGCCTGGGCTCCGCCTTTTTCTGTCTCCCTTAATTAGTTACTGAGAAAGGGAGGTCACTCTGGGCCTAGATGAGTTTCTGAGGCCCCTAAATCTACCAGGAAGTGCAGGACTCACAAATACAGACTTGGAACTTTGTCACAATATTTAGACTTAATATAATGCCTAAGCTCTAGGCACTGTACAAACTAACACACACCATGGATAAAAAACTCATTACAAATATAGATTCTATCTAGTCAATTAAGATGTAACATAATAGCTCATAATCAGCAACACATACCTATACATAAAGTACCATATTAAACGAAGTCCACCATAAGTAATAAAATCCCACATGCAATCACCCTGTTCTTCCCAGAAATGCCCATTGAAATAGAGTTACTTTGCAACATGCCCCGAAGGTTAAGAATAGGGTGACCAGCTCACAAGAGTGAAATATCAGAACACATTGGGCAAGGGGGGGGGGGGGGGGGGGGGGGGGGGGGGAGGGAGAAGAGTGTGTGTGTGTATGGGGGTGTTCAAGGATATTTTGCTCCCTAGGCAAAATTTTTACCTTGCGCCCCCCCCCCTCCTTTCCCGGCACATTGCTTATTATAAACTTTTTAAATGAATATTGAATAATGAAATGTAGCATGGGGAAGAGGGTTGGGGTGCTGGGGGGAGGACTCTGGCTGTGACTGGGGATAAGGTGTTTGGGGTGTTGGAGGGGCTCAGGGCTTGGGTAAAGGGTTGAGGGTGCTGTGGGGGGGGAAGCTCTGGCTGGGGGTGTGGGCTCTGGTGTGGTGCAGGGCTAGGGATGAGTTTGGGTGCAGGCAGGCTGCTCCGGGATTAGGGCCAGAAAGGAGGACTCCCCCCAGCCCTTTCCCTGCTGGCAGCAGCAAGCTCTGGGCAAGGGGTGCCCCTTTCCTTCCCCCCCACCTCCGCAGCAGCAGCACACTCACCCTCACTGGCAGGAAACACTAGCGGGCACTAGGACCCTGCGGCGGCAGTTGCTGCAGGGAGGCAGCATGTTGCTGCACTGAGACACAGGGGGATGCTTTGGCTCTGAGGGCCACCGAGGTGCAGGGGGGCAGCAAGGGGACGCAGGGGGACACTTGGGGGACGCGCAGGGGGGGTGGCCGGAGCTGGGGTGCGGGGAGGGGGTGGCAGCTGGGGATTCTCTGCCTACAAGCCCCATCTCTGCAGCTCGCCACGTGGAGACCTCCCGGCCTCTCTGCCTGCCTGGGGCCGATTTGCTCCTGCGGAGTTGCCAAAGGCAGAAGCAGTAGTCGGCGCGCCGGCGCCTGGTCTCCTGTGGTCCCAATATCGGGACAAAAGGGCGTCCCGACTGATGTACGGTTGGGACGCAGACAAGTCCTCTAAAATCAGGACTGTCCTGATAAAATCAGGACGTCTGGTCACCCTAGTTAAGAAATTCAGGCTTTTTCATACCAAGGGAGGGGAACTGAGTTCCAAATTAGAGAGCAACTCATGGAAAATGCCCTGGTAATAAGAAAGACAGCTATATTCTGCATTAGGTTAAGTATGTAAGTGATCTCAAAGTATATTCCAATGCAGAGCATATTACAGTAATCAAATCTCCATCTGACAAAGGCAAACAAGTAGTATCTTTTGCCACATCTCCCAACCCTTGCTAACTATAACTGTCCTTAGCCTTCACAGACCATCAGTCATTACACTCCATACATGGCAATGGCATTCAAGATTCTTGTGCACCCTGATGACATGAAAGGGACTGTAGCAGCTTATCGACAGGTATAGAAAGGAGGAAATGATGGGTCAAAATGCAGTAGTAACTAATCCAGGCCTGCACAACATGCGGCCCAGGGACCACATGTGGTCCGCACGGGCTCACTGTGCAGCCCGCGGGGGCTGAGAAGGGGTGGAGCAAGCCAAATGGTGGGGTGAGGGATGTGGATGGGGGCGGGGCGAGGGTGGGGCTTTTTGGCCCATAGCTGGGTTTTTTGCAGTAATATGGCCCTCGCTGCTTTCTAAGTTGTGCAGGCCTGAACTAATCTAACAGAAGTAGGGACGCTGCTGAAATTCAATGGAACCAAGTGTAAACACCGTACTAAAGTGTTGGTTTAGTTTTTATTATTCTATAAATTCTAAGGTTTCATTGAGAGATGACTATTTAGAAAAAATGAACTCTTCCATTAGTATGATGTATGGGTGTACCAATTCGAGGAACGTTGTACTGCTTTTACCCAATTATCCATGGCAAGTTTATACTCTCCAGAGTCCCTTTGAGGCTCAAAAACAATTTCAGTTCGCCTCAGTTTCTTTAGTTGTTCTTTGTCAGTCCAAAAACCTGTAAATACAAAGTTAATCCTAAAGTTTAACTGCAAATATTGTGTTGAGAACAAATCCATACAACCGAACAATAATTACATTTAGAAGCATGGTGAAGATAATTAGAATTTTCCTTATTCATTCCAGTAACTTTCTTTATAAAGTGTGTGAATATTTTTAAATTCTAAAACAATTCCAATAGAACCCACTTAACTGAAATTCTGACAAACAGGTTTAGTACATCAATGTTCATTTAGGTTCTGTCAAGATTAGGAAAATGAGCAAGGAGACAAAAGGCCTCAGTCATGGATGGCCTCTTAACAAGGTGGGACCAGGGGAACCAAGCGCAATACTGGTCATTTTCCTACTTCCTTACTTAAAAGAATAGAAAAATGGCAAATCATACCTCATGTTGCCTATGTAAAATATGCAAACAAGCAGTTCACATCTCTAAATTATATACTGAAGGGCTCTTTGTCTACTTCATGCTGTTTCCTTACTCTGTTTTAGCTGCTGAATAAGTCTCACTTTAACATATGATTATTAAATATTGTACTATACACATTTTAAAAGCCATTTAATAACACAAATGGCCACCAACAAAATATATTCCTATGAACCTCCATTAATAAAGACCATTGCTTTATAGACACATTTGGGTTTTCATTGGAGCCTCGTTAAATAGATTGATTCTACTTTACTGGAGCTGAATCTTTTTCTGCTAACGGTCTATTCACTTTATACTATCCCTTTTGCTTATTATTGTCAAAATCTTAAGAACAAATATTTAGATCGTAATCCTGAAAACATACATGTATAAGATTAACTTTTTAAACTGACATCATTGGGACTAATAAGTTAACCAAATGCATAAATGTTGGCAAAGACCAGGGCATTAATTTGTGTCCCATTAAACTGGTTTTGTATATTTTGCTCCATCCTCTCTGTTCCATCACACATGTATGTATGAATGAAAAGTGCTATTTTATCTTGGATTTTCATGATGACAGTGAAACTGAAAATGGTTAACTGAATATTTAGGGACAATTTATCAGAAAGTTAAAGAGTCACAAAGCCATGTACAAGTTCTGCTGATCTATTTGTAGTCTTCAACTGTATGTATTATAATGAGAAAAAAAACTAGTCAGCAAATAGTTAGATGGAAAGTTTTTCAAAGAATATACATACCTAAAGCAAGACCTGCTAGAAAAGCAGCTCCAAGACAAGACATATCTGTGTTTACAGATTTGTCTATCTTCTTATTAATTAAGTCAGAAGTCATCTGCAGGATAAAACTACTGTTACTGACACCTCCATCAGCGCTGTGTGGGAGCAAACAAAGGTAAAAGGTTGAGTTTAATAAAAATATTTAGAATCAAATGTTCAAAATCAACTTCTGGGTTTGCATACAGCTACAGAAATCTGTCTACTACATTTGTGCATACTGTGACAAAGCTCCAAGTTTGTACTCGTGGGTCCTGCGCTTCCTGGCAGATTTAGGGGCCTCAGAAACTCATCTAGGCCCCAGAGTGACCTCCCTTTCTCAGTATAATTGGCAAGAGTAACCACCTAGTGAGTTACCTTCATCACAGGCCAGTATGGAAGGTGGAAAGAGCAGGGGGGAGCCTAGGCCCGCCCTCTACTCCGGGCTCCAGCCCAGGGACCCTAACAGTATCAGCTAAGATGGCTGACCTTTTATCCACAAAACACAATACAATTCCCTGGGCTACTTCCCCACAGCAGTCCCTGCTTCTTCAAACTCCACTTCACCCTTACCTCAGGGCCTCCTTCCTTCTGGATGATATGTTGTCCACCACTCAGTCTCACCAACAGCACAACCTCCTTCCACAGCTCCTGACACCCACAGCCCACTTGACTAATTGGGAGGTTTTTATCTGGATTCAGCCAGTCCCTGATTGGCTTCAGGTGTCCCAATTAGGCTAGCTGTTTCTACTCCTTTCTAGAAGGTTCTTAATTGGCCCCAGGTGTCTTGATTGGTCTGGAGTAGCCTTTGTTTGGCTATCCAGGGAACAAGGACCTGCACATCCTGAGACTAATATACCTGCCTTCCAGCACTCTCCTATATCCTTCTGGTCTGACTCCATCACAATACATATTCCATTTTATGTGTGAGCAGAGTTACAGTATATACAGTAACTTCTCACTTAACATCCTCTCGCTTAACATTGTTTCGATCTTATGCCTCAGCTCAATTAGAGAATATGCTTCATTTAAAGTTGGACAATGCTTCACTATAACATCATTTGGCTGCCTCCTTTGTCCACAGCTGACAGCCCCTCCTACGCCCTCCCCGCCCCCGCGTCCTGCCTGGCAATCAGCTGGCTTGCTGCAGGGGAGGAAGGGGGGAGGCTACATGCTGAGTCTTTCCTTCTCCTCCCTGCCTCCTGTCTGTCACAAGCCAGCTGATTGCTGCGGGGAGGAGCAAGGATGCATGTGCCTCCCCCATCCCTGGCAATCAGCTGGTTTGCCACAGGCAGGAGGGAGGGGAGCCTGCGGGCTGGGTCCTTGCTCTTCCCGCCCCTGTCCACCGAATGCTGCAAACCAGCTGATTGCCACGGGCAGGAGGCATGGAGGAAGGGGGAGAGAACAAGGACACTGTGTGCGGAGTAAAAGGGAAGAAGAGGTGGGTTAAAGGTGTGGGTTTGGGGGAAGGGATGGAGTGGGGGAGGTGAGGGTTGAGCCCCCCACTCCGGTGTTTGCAAACTAAGGGAAGCTGCCACTGCTGCTGCTGCTTTACAACATGCTTTTCCTAGCCTACTGCACCTTCAGCCTCCTTGCTTGCCACACTGTCTCCAGTGCCAGTGGGCTGTGACTGCATGAGGCAGACTGGGGGAACCTCCCATCTATAGTGCTGTACTATATGGCAAAAAAAAATAAATCCCTGGAACCTAACCCACCCTATTTATATTCATTCTTATGGGGAAATTGGATTCACTTAACATTGTTTCACTTAAAGTCACATTTTTTAGGAACCTAACTACATTAAGTGACGAGTTACTGTATTTAGAGGCCAGGATAAGTCCTCTTGGGGAAAAAAAAATATTGACTTTTAAGGCCGAAAAAAATTGAAAATGCAACTTGTTAATTTTAAGATTTTAGCAGAACTTTGATTTCAGCCCCCTAAAACATTAAACATTTCAATCAGTTGAATAATTGAAGACTTATAGTAGAACATGGTTTTACATGCTGTAGCCTGTAGCCTGAATCACAGAACACTCAAAAATATCTGTTTTACTTGAACTCACAAACACCAAACAAAATTTATGACTTGTGATATTAAAAATAATACAAACATACCGAATATTTGTAAGTGGAACCTGCACCTCTTTCAGAATGGTATCATACAGCTGTTTGTTTCTTTAAAAAAATATTTATAGAAATTAATGTATTTATACATAATGTATATTCTAAAAACTGTGTTCAATATTTATACAGTATGCAAGGAGATTATATAACAAAATGTGACAGCAGTTTTGTCAAAATTGCCTACAACAGTTGACAAGTTCCCAGCATGAACTGAATGATTAAAAAAATAAACTGAGACTGGTTTCTCTTACACACCATTATGATAGTACTCATGTGGCCCACTCAGGATCAGGACCAGCTGTGCTAGGCACTGTATAGGGAGATATGGTTTCTGCCCCCAAAGTGCTTACAGTTTATTTAAGACAAGTTACAGCAGGCAAATGCAACATACAACCTTAAGAACTGGAAGCAGAGAAAAACATTAACCACAGCATCAGCAAAATAACCCAGCACCAGCTGCTGTTTAAAGGGAGACTGTCAAAGCTACAAGATGGAAGTTACTTACTGTAACTGGAGGTTCTTTGAGATTGTGGAAACAAGGGTTAAAGGATTTGACTATAGGCTTATAAATCATGTCAAGACAGAGCACAGTCAGGCTAACTCTCAACTCTCATAATGCGAGACTTGGGAAAGCAGACCCTGTGTCTGCAGTGGGTGGGAAACACAGAACAGAGTTAGTGTGATCTAGCCTTGAAGATCAGGATGTTTGAGAACAGAAGTGTGAAATTACTGTAATGGGCAGGACAGAATATAAACATAATGCAGATTGTTATTAATTAGTGTATGTCATTAAAGGGTATAAATATTTGGGTGAAATTGCTTGTACTTTGAAGAGAAACTGAGGCAGAGAGAGATGCTGTTTCTCTGCTAGCTGTATTTCTTCCCTGGGATTGCCTGCTGAATAAAGCTGTCTCTGACTTGTATCCAGCCTGAGAGTGAGGTCTCAGTTTTTCCTCCACAAGATGCATGTATTCCACACCTGGGTATGCATGCACACCTTGCACTTGAGTCCAGAATTTCTTCAAAGTAGTGTCCGCTTGTCCACAGTAACTCTCCTCATGCTCCCAACTGACAGTATAAGAGGCAGTGCTGGTGAACACCTTTCCATTTTCTCTTCTTACAACAATCCAAATGGATCCAAAGCAGAGGGAATGCGGGGGTCGGGTGGTGGTAGTGAAATACTGACAGAGTCCAAATTTTGTAAAGACCCTCCAGTTACAGGAAGTAATCTCCATTTGTTCTTTGAGGGATGGTCCCTATGGTATATTCCATACATGGGTGACTGTCAAACAGCATTCTGACCTGAGGAGGGTATGAGGAAACTGGCAGCAGAGATGTTTTTAGTACTGCAGTTCTATGGCTGCATCCACCTTTGCTGGTTGAGTTAGAGCATAGTGTGACGTGAAAGTATGGATGGAATTCCAAGTTGCTGCTCTGCAGATATCCTGCAGTGCCCTTGTGGAGTGGACTGTAATTTGCTTGGGGCAGGGGGGAGACAGCTATTTTTGCAGCACTCTTAAGATGCATCCTGAAACCCATTTAGAAATCTTCAGAGGATACAGCTTATCCCTGCAACCTTTCTGCCAAGTCACAAGACTTTTCCTGGATTTGGTAGGCAATGAAGACCATGTCAATTGTCCTGTGGGATGGTCTAGAACTGCACTAAAATTCCAGCAATATTTCCTCAGCATGGGGAAGTAATCGGATAAGAGATACAGACAAGAATCTTCCCTGCTATAGACAGCAAGGCAATACCTCAATAATTTCTACACTCCAATTTATCTCTTTTCTTAAAGATTTTAACAATGATGGCATTTCTCAAGTCTCCCGGAATCTTCTCCTCATACCAGATATGAAGATAAAGTTTGTGGAGATCCTTACCAGCAAAATCAGAATCTGTACATGGCCTTCACTGATTTGACAAAGACGTTTGACTCAGTCACTCATGAAGCCCTGTGGAAGATGCTGGCTAGATCTGGCTGCCTTTCAAAATTTATTAAAGTCCTAAGGCTTTTTCATGATCAGATGACTGTCACCGTTCTCTGTGATGACTTGTCATCAAAACTAGAGAGAGGCAAGGATACATTATTGCCTCAATTCTGTTCTCCATCTATTTAGCAGTCATTTTGGTCCTCGTTAACTACTGCCTCCCCGTTGGAGTTGATATTCAATACAGAATGGATGGGTGGCTTTTTCATCTTCAGCGTCTCCATTTGAAGTTTAAAGTTCACAGGACGTCCATTACTGATCTTCAGTATGCTGATGACTGTGCCATCCTCATGCTCGCTGAGAATGACCTTCAGTTCACACTGGATTTTTTTGCACAAATTTACAAAAGCCTCTGACTCTTACTCAGTATTGAGAAAACTAAAGTGCCCCATCACCCTACTTCAGGGCTTATACATGACCCATCACGAAAAAGACTTTGGAGACAGTCGAGCACTTCTGCTACCTCTGTAGGCAACTTTCTCAAAATGCAAAAATTGACAGTGAGATCCAGGACAGGATCCAGTGTGCAAGTTCTTCCTTTGGGAAATTGTTCTGACGCATTTTCATGGACCGTGACCTACTAAGACACCAAGATCCAGGTCTATAAGATAACTGTTACAACAAGATGGTTAATCCTTTATGGATTCGAAACTTAGGTGACCTATCGATAGCACCTCGCGTCTGGAGACGACCACCAATGATGTCTCCAGAAGATCCTTTGCATCAAGTGGGAAGATCGCAGCACTAATGTTAGCATGGTCACTGAAGCCAATGTCACCAGCACTGAAGCAATGATCTCATGCACCAACTCTGCTGGGCTGGCCATTGTGTGTGGATACCAGACTTTGCTTCCCACAACAAATCCTCTACTCTCAGGCCACACATGGTCAGAGATCATGTGGTGGTCAGAGGAAATGCCAGAAAGACACACCAAAAGCATATTTCAAGAAAACCGTTGTGCCTCTCGTAAGCTGGGAGGAGCAAGCCACCAACTGACCTCAATGGTGCCACATCCTCCATCAGGCAGTGGCCCACTTTGAGGAGAAGCATATTGTCCTTGAAGCTGAAAAGAGAGAGAAGGGGAAAAAAACCTTTCTACCAGCAGGAAATCTCTGTACCTATTGCGGCAGATCTGTGGTTCCAGGATTGAACTCCTGAGTCATCTCAGGACCCTTATGTAAATCTGTGGTAGAGATCATCTTTGAATCGATGGATCACCAACGATAATGATCTGCCAAGGCAACAAAGAGTCTTGAAGATTTTCTAATGGGTTTGGCTCTCTGCAGATGGTGTGCCTGAATCAAAAGAGAGAAGTCCTTTCTACTTGAAAGCAGCATGGGGTTTTGGGAAGAATACATATAAGTGTATTGATTGATGTGGAACTCAGACAAAATGTTGGCGAGGAATTTGGGGTGTAATCTAAGGAAAATCTTCTTGTGAAATTCTGTATAAGCAGGGTCTGACATCATGGCTTCCAGCTCACTGACCCTTTTCACCAAAGTGATGACTACTAAAGAATGTCACCTTATTGGGCAGGTGGATCATGACACGTCATCAACAGTTTGAAGGGTGGGCCTGAGAGCATTAAAGGACAAAGTTAAGGTCCCATTGAGGTGTAGGTTTAATGACCAGGAGAAGGTCCTGATCACGTCCTTCATAAATCAAACTGCGATCAGGAGTATGAAGATACAACATCCTTCCACCAGCAGGAGAAGGCACTAATTTCTGCGAGGTGTACTCATAGTGAACTGAGGGCTAAGACTGCGATCTTTAAGAAGAAGAGAGAGTCTAGGTTAACTGGCATGCCCACAGTATCAAGTGAATGCTTGTGACGATGCACCCAGGCCAAAAATCTCTGCCACTTAGCTAAGTAGCACAGTCTATTAGAATATTTCCTGCTTTGGGTCAAGATTTTCTGAATAGGGGCAGAGTCTGAATATTCTATCACTATAGTCCATTCAAACACCAGGCTGTGAGGTGGAGTGAGCTCCGGGTGAGGTGCTTGACCTTTCCCCCCCATACTGAATTAGGAGACCTTGAAATGCACAGATCCTGATAAGGGGACATGTGGACATTGTTAGGAGCTCTCTGAACAAGAATGGTTTGGGCTGGAATGGCACTAGGAGAATGATGATGGCTCTGTTGTGCCGGATCTTTCATATAACCTGCAGTCATAGAGGGATGGGAGAAAATGTGTATGTGAGGCTGTTTGTCCTGGAGAGCATCACCTTGAGTGTCTTGGTCTCTGGCTCCTCTGGATCAATACCTGGGAAGCTTTCTGTTTGTCTGGGATGCAAAAAGGTCCCCTAGTGGAGTCCCTATTGTGTGAATATGGTGGTTAGGACTGTGTCACAGATCTCCCATTTGTGGTCTGCAGAAAAGCTTCTGCTTAATCTGTCTGCCAGGGAGCTCTGAAGAGCCAGGAGGTGTCTGGTTTGTAGAGTGACTTCTAATATACCAGTTCCAAAGTCTGATCGCTTCCAGGTAGAGATTTCATTCCTCCCTGTTTATACAGAACAATGTGGTGATGTCTGCCATTATTTGTATATGGAGCAAGTGTGTAGAAGGCCTTGCACACGAGTCAGACCGCTCTGAGCTCCAGTAAGCTTATATGTAGCCTAAACTCTTATGACATCCAGATACTCTGATCATTGTGGCAGTCCAATTGTGTGCCACTACTTGTTGAAGAGGTATCTGTCATGATGCTGGCCCTTGGTATGGAAGAGCTGAAGGGAGTCTCTATCATGACTTTATTCGGGTTGGATCACCAAGCGAGGAAGGTGAGAACTCTGGAGGAAACAGTGACTTTGGAGTTGATATGATCCCTGTTTGGTTGGTAAATCAGGTGAAGCCAGACTTATACCACAAGTGGAGTCTGGTGAAAAATGTCATGTAAGTGTACGTGGCCTAACAGGGAGAGATACTGATGCACCATAGCTCGAGATTTGCAGGTGATGAGAGAGATCAGGTTGCTCATCGCATAAAATATATCTGAAAGGAGGAAAGTTCTTGCAGAGACTGAGTCCAGACATGCTCCTATAAAATGTATTGTTCTTGTGGGTAACGCCTAACCAGGAGAGATGCTGATGCTCCATAGTTTTCAGTGAGGCGCTGAAGAAACTCTGTTGCTGATATGACTTCTTGGCGAGACCATCCTATAGGAGCCAGTCGTCCAGGTATGGAAATACTGTTATACCTGACATCTCATCTGGACCGCTACCATTTGGGAAACTTTAATGGTGGCTCCCATGGGAATCAATTCCAGATGTCCCTGGGAAGATCATAACCAGAGAGGTAATAATGCCTTATCTGTCAGGGCTCCTGTGCCTTCACAGAGATACTGGTGCAGCTATCTCCTCCGATTCTGAGGGCGGTTCCACTGGTTGGTACCAAGGTGCTCCTGCCTGATGGATGGATTTAGGATCTTTGCTGAGATAATGATAATGATTCCTCCTTTTGGGGGAGGGCAGAGCCAAAAGTTGAGACTACCTATAGGAAAAGAAGATATCTGGTATTACAAAAATCTCCCTAGAGCCCAAAGTCTGAGGATTTCCAATGGACACCCAAAGGTTCTGGTTTGTCTGACATGGCCTGATGGTCTTTGTATTGACAAGGCGGTACCAATGATGAATCCGGACTTGCTCGCAGAGATGGGACTGGAGAGCTTTTATCTTTGCTGCAGTTACTGGCAGATCCCTGTTTTACTGTGCCTTATTCTCCAGCTTGGGAGTCTTCAGTGGAGCTGGTTCCATATTTGACATCTCACCCAACCTGGACTGGCTTGTGGAGGAAGCAAGTTTCTTCTGGATAGTATGCTGTAGGGGATCAGTCCTTCTGCACAGGCTTGTGCTTGGAGGGGCACTGCTAGTCAGCTAGTATATGGGGGTCTCCCGGGCTTGAGTCAGATGGAGCTTCTTTCATAAGTAACTTTTTCAATTGGAGCTCTTGGGCCTCTCTAGTTCTGGGTGGGAAGGGTTTACAGATAATGAACTTCACAGAGATATGTGCCTCATTCAGACAGTAGAGGCATCAGTGATGCTCATTACTGATGGAGGAAGAGTGAGCGTAGGAGACTCAATTCTTGAATCCTGGGCATAGTCCTGGGATCAGGGAGGATGTCCCTCCAACTGGAGAGTGAGGGATATTCTATTCTATACTAACCTATATACTAACTAGAATTCCTAAACCAAGATATAAACTATTTACAATTAAATTTTGCAGATTCTGCAGTAGTGAAGGAGGACATGATTCCAACTCAGGCCATAAGATGATAAGTTGGAACTGGGAGGCGTCAACCCACATTACCTCTTATACCCATGGTTGGGAGCACAAGCAGAGTTACTATGCCTGTGCAGGTCAATGGACGCTGCTTTGAAGAAATTCCAGACTTTTGCACACAGCGTGCATGAGTATCAACGTGTGGAATACACATACATAAGGCCCATCACTCAAAGAAATAGTTTAACTTACGGTAATAGTTATAGGGAAAAACATACATCTGAAAGGAAGAGAGATATTTGAAGCTTTTTTGCCAGCTCTTTGGATGAGATTTTCAGCTTTCCATGTATGCCAAAGACACATACCCCAATTCAGCAGCTAACATATCTTCTGTTTCTCTTATGTATTTTTAAAACGTCTATCACTATGTTATGTAAACACGGAGGACCTATGAATTAACTCAGGAGCCTCCAGCTTAATGCCTACTTAAAATAGGTTGAGAATGAAAAGAGGCTTACTTTCCACATAAACGTAGTGAAGAAACAAGGGCAAACATCAGGTAGAAACCAGATTTTGGACATGCAGAGGGACCAAGTCCATTTTAATTTGGGAACTATTATGCTGGGTCAATTAACAAAAATAGTAACCCTTGATAAATATATAAAACTTCCTGTCAGTGTCAATTAATATAATAAATTACCACAGTTAAGATTTTATAAATTGCTGAAGTCCATGCATTCATGTAACAAGTGATTATCCGACTTTACATACTGAGTGACTAAAATACAGAATAATTAGATGAAAGGGAAACAGAAACCCTAAAGTTAATGCATTAAGAAAGACTGCACTCAATACCTAAAAGCGATAGATTCCAACATAGCTCGTATAAGATGGTTTCTGGTAGTGGAAGGCTTCAGCCCCATAAAGGAGGCACATGCATAAGGATCATTCACAGGAACCTACAATAAAGGTTTGACAATAAAATTAATAACTGAGTTATATTTGTAGCATATTGAAAAAGGATACAAGTAGTAAAAAAAAACATAACTTACACATCACAATTACAGGAAGCATAATGAGGAGAAGAAAATTAAGACAATATGAATATGTAAGCATTGGATAGTGTTATTTTAGCTGTCTATATTTCAGAAAAATCAATTTTCAAATCAGTTTCTTTCAATAGTAAAAAGGTTTTCAATTACTGCATTTATTTTTCCTCCCAGAATCCTGTACACTAAATATCACTCATTGGTACTACCTATAAAAATATATACAGAGTACACATCAATTAAAAGTACAAGTGTCTAAGACAGAGTACAGTATTATTAAAGTTTGGAAGTTTTGGCGGGGAAAGAGAATTTACTGATTTTCCCCAATCTTTTTGTACAGAAAAAATTAATATAATACAGTAGCCTTGAAGAGGCTAGTCAATTTAAATTACATAACGTAATTGCACTAATGTTTTGAATGCACAATGATGCAACAAGCACTAATTCTGGCTGTCTCATAAAAAAGTCATCTCCTTTCACAGGATGACTGGCAGATTGGTTTTTGCATCCGTCTCTGCGCTCCACTGTTTTGGTGGATTTGAATGACAGACTATCACTCTACTTGCCTGTAAATGCATTAAGACAATGTTAAATGTTTTTTAATTTTAAAAATAACACATGACATTTTAAAAAGCTTTCCAGGATTTTTATTTAGTTCCCTAAATATCTGCTATACAGAATTCTGAAGTAGTCCTAATTTTAATCATATTGTGACAGCAAAAAATCGTAAAACATCACCAAAAAAATCAAGGAAGTATAAATTACTTTAAAGTACTAATGTAAGAGTAGGCATATGTGGGGGAAACTGGGAATGCACTAAAGCCCAATCCTGACAGGTGCTGAACTCTCGAATATTCCCACAGACTTTGAGAAGAGTTGTTGATGCTCAGTACTTAGTAGGATGTAAATGCAGTGACAGCCCACTTGCCCCATTGAAGGCTAGTATGTTTCACACTGAGACTTAATTCAGAAATTAGTTGTGTTTAAAGTCAGTAAAGAATATATTCAGTTCTCCACTGTACAACCACCTTTTCCAACTTGTCGAGTGTTTAACCCAACCATACTACTAATAAAAAGTTCCTTGTTGACAAGATTGTGGATTGTCAAATATAAGCAAATAACTAGGAAGGAAAGGACTCATATTAAAAATAAAGGTGAACGTCTAGAGAACCAGAGCGTTATTCACTTTGTTTAAAAGCTTTATTGGCATTTTTATATCATATTACACATAATATATAGGTATGACTTACACAAACTATAAAATTAAGGTAAGATGAGTGAGTGATAATAAATCAAGGAAATATGAATTTTAAATGTGTACAGCAGGAATGCTTCTATCCCATGATGAGAAATGTGTCACATCACAGCAGTGTCATCCAAGCTAAGAGGGTAGAAGTTTTGTTCTCATTCTTATAACAGAAATTGTCAGAGAAACATTTGACTCTATCTAGGAAATGAACATATTGCCTCCATAACATGTCCAACCCCTGCTATCCTGGTGTCTACGAAACCTAACAAAGCAATCAGATTTAGATTACTTGAAGACAGTTGGAGCTAACCTGTACAGCAGGTTAAATATGTAATGGCTGAGCTCCAGAAGTGCTTACTCCACGTCAGGTACCTACTTCATACCATAAATCTAGTCAGTATTTCACCCTCCCTCACACCCCATACTGTATAGATATAAAGAATTCATGATTGCATGATTTGCTATAAAAAGGTGTTTAGGAGAACATTGTGATTGCTGTGTTACTCAAAAATAGCAATGCCTGAGTAAGTTTCTCAGTCATCCTGATTAAGTGATGATCAACCTGTATCATCATGTATTCTGTATGTGTCACATGTTACAGAATAGCTATTTTAGAAATATTTAAGATTTGTTAAAATAATTCATTTCTTTCTGTAAAGTCACAAGTCCAACTGCACAAGGTTTGTAAGGAGCCATAAAAAGGTCTCTAAAAATTGCCTAAACTAGCATTTCTCCAGTGAAAAATGTCATGACTTTGAAGTTTGATATCTCAAGCCCTTCTGGTGCTGGAAGTTTTGAATCCTAAGAGATCCTTTATGCCATGGTATGGAGTTCCCATTTCTAGTCCTCTTAGGGTGACCAGATGTGTCTCTTTTATAGGGATAGTCCCAATATTTGGGGCTTTTTCTTCTATAAGCACCTATTACTCCTCCCTCCACCCCCCTACTCCCTGTTCCAATTTTTCATACTTACTGCCTGGTCACCATAAGTCCTCTAAAGATGAGAGGGCCTTGGGCAAGGGTAATTTTGTGGGGGAAATGGAAAATAGCAAAAAATTCTGTGAGAAGAAGAGAGTTTTCACACAAGTTGATTTAAGAAATTTGTAAAATGTTGGGATGAAAGCTCCTACCTAAATTATTTAGATATTTATATGGTACTAATTGCAGAGAACAGGAAGACAAGGTTCATCAAGAAAAATTAGTGAATTTTTTAAGGCATGTAATATTTAGGCCTTAAACTATCTGACATCATCCCTTTAAGCTTTGTAAGTGGGTAAATATAAAGGTCTCTTCTACTCTACGGACCTATAATCGGTATAACTATGTCACTCGGGTGGGGAGGGGGGCACGGGCAGAATCCACAACCCTGAGCGAAACAGTTATACCGACCTCATTGCCCATGTAGACAGCGCTATGCTGGTAGGAGAGCTTCTCCTGTTGACATAGCTACTGCCTCTCAGGAGGTGGACTAACTATGCCAACAGGAGAGGTCTCTCCCATTTGCATACAGCGTCTTTATTAAAGATCAACAGTGGTGCAGCTGGATGGAGCATTTTACTGTAGACTTGCCCAGAGCAGGACATCAGCTCTGATCACATTAACTGTATCTACATGCAGGCTATCCTGTACTACCCTTTTTGGCATATTAAAGAACAACTCATAATTTCTTTTGATTTATGCAAGCATCAAAAGACAGTTAACCTAAGCTGACCTCAACAACCGGCTCCAACTCCCACAAAAATCTCCATACAAATCTCAACCTCCATCAAGTCTTTCTCTCTTCAAAAGCCTGAGTAAAAAAGGTGTGCTACATAACGTGCTCTGAATCTCAACAGAGCCATGCAATTCTAGACCAAGTGAGAAAATAACTGAAAGACCCTCATAGAGAACATTCCAGGATCAGCAATCTGTATTAAATTGAAAGGGCTCTAACTCAAGTGTCTCTACTGACTAAAATGCAGCAGTAGGCATGGGGAGGGAGTTAGTCTCCTAGGTAGAAAGTCCTAAGCCACTGAGGGCTTTATAGGTCAGCAAGTTAAACTCCACTCCAACAAAAAACTAGTACAGATAATAGACTTCTAGTGTCATGTGCTCCTATAAATACCACCTTCAGAGGCTATATACTTCAACACCTAAGTTTCCAGGCTGATCTGAGGTGAAGCTCCACATAGAACACACTTAACTAAACCAGTCTTGGTGTGACAAAGGCATGAATCACAATAATAAGGTCTGCATCCAAAAGAAACAGCTGCAATCTGGCAAACCAAATGTAGATGGAAAAATTATTCTGGGGTACCAATGATATAATAATCCAGTATAATGATCCAATCAATACCACTAGATTGTGAACTCAAGTCACAAATGGCATGTCCACCTCCACTACTAGAATAGGAAGTGATATCTTTGTGTCTCATCTTGTAGTTCCTCCCCAGACTTATTAGTGTCACCCCAGTCTTAATTTCAGTCAACAAGATCTAATTTTATGCCCTGACAACACTGAGCTAGGTGGAACAATTGCATTGACTGGGTCAGAAAGGACAAAGATATAAACTGGGGTGTCATTCGAGTACTGAAAACATGACTGTCCGATAATTCTTCACTAACCTTTCTAAAAAGCACCTACTCACATTAAACCGTTTAGGAAGACAAGTTGAAATCTTGTAGAACTTGACATGACAAGATCTTTAAGGAGGAGAATCAGCTGCCCCACAATACTCTCTGCGACTATTCAGCCAGGAAAGAATGGAGACACCCAAGAGCAGCAGCATCCACTTCTGCTGCAGTCGAGCTATCAACACTCCACAACCAACAGTCTTCAAAACACCCACTATACCAACAATAGCAACACATACCAGATCTTCACCCATCAATAAAAAGAAATCTAAATGCTGCCAGTGCCACTTCTATCCCGTACACAAGCCTATACCTGGATCATCAAGGGTCTAGAAGATTTAAGGTATGTAGATCCTCTGAGAACCATCTCATCCCAGCCTTCTCTACAACCTTGACAAAGAATGGAGATGTGATAGTAGCCGATTGTCAGTGTCAACTGTGGCTTTTCTGATCAAAACCTACATTATAACAGCTTCCTTAAGAAAAGCTGGTATCATGATGTCTCTAAGGTAGGCACTGACTATCTTCACCAACAATGGACTTAGTATCTCCCTGCTGGTCTTCACCAGCAAGGAATAAAAGTTGCATGTTGTGGAATCAAGCACTCCCAACATCTCTAGTACTTGAGCATTACAGGCCTAAAAATTCAGAAAAGATTCAGTTAATGTCCCCCTCAAGATTCCTGTCTACAAATACAAAAACTTAACCAGAATCCATACTATTTTACCCATAATGGAAGGAACTCAAATAAGTCACCAAATGAAGGCAGCATAGATTAACTAAACAGCTTACTTCTAAAAATAAATCTACTGATCAAGATTTGTGGACTGTCTCATGGAAACAAAGAGCCCCTTTCTCATTAGCGTTTTAGAGAGGGGGTAAGATAAAGAGGATGAGATTCTGCTTTTTAAAAAATAGACTGTGGGAATAATAGAGTGGCCAGATTGCCATAACTATCAAAACTAAGTACAGGCGTGTCAGTTTTATGCGCATTTAACTTGCACGATTTCCACTTTACACGGTGCCCCCCCAAAAGGAAAAACTAAAAATATGAAAACTTTGTTTAGGGCGGGCGATTTTGCCCGCCATTGAACTCAATGGGGTTTCAGCTATACACGATTTCCGCGTAAAGCGGAAACTGCGGAACCGAACCCTCGCGCAAGACACGACATGCCTGTACTGTACTTTT
Organism: Dermatemys mawii; assembly: GCA_007922305.1. NCBI lineage: Eukaryota > Metazoa > Chordata > Testudines > Dermatemydidae > Dermatemys > Dermatemys mawii. Next base: position 15,856,549 of record ML677363.1, read on the forward strand.
GGATCTAATGTTGAGAGATGGCAAAACCTTCACAAGATACCATGTAGCTTAAACTAACAACCAAAAGTTATATTAGACAGCTGGGGGAGGGGGGAAATAGGGAAAGAGCAGGGTGGATAAAAATCAATGATTTTTTTTTTTAAAAAAATAAAATTTAATTTAAATTAGATTTTTTGATAAAACACTTTTTGAGGAAAAACATACCTTACGGTATCTTTGAGCTATAATGTATCTTAATTAAAGCTATCATCACAGAATAGGGATTATGAATTCTAATTCTATAGGATGAGACAATATATTTTGATAATGTTTAAGAAAAGTTTTGTAAATGAGTTCCAATAGTTCATGGATTAGGCACCCAATGATATGGGGTTCCAGGGACTTCTGTATAGATTTTTTAGGTTAATCTTTCTATCCACCCAATGGGACTCAGTGTTCAGTCTAGAAGATACCATCAGAGATGCTTAGTTTTGCAGTTCTCAAACTGTGGATTTGTCTCTCCAGAGATAACATGATTGTTATCAGCAAAAATGGTTTAAAATAAACAAACAAACCAAATAAATAGAGGTGAAAAATAACAGACCTCAACCCTATTGTCCCTCTGCAAATTTGTGTTCATAGAGTCAATCCCTTACATCTCATTAAAAGTGCAAAGTTTCAAAAAGTTCAATGAATTGAAAATTGTTGGGGGTGGAACAGATCTGGATAAGGAGAAGAAGTCTGGAGATAAATGTGAGAAGGGAGAGACAGGCAGTAGAAACAAAAGTAAAACTGTTTGAGCAGGATATTCCAGAAATCTGGAGGTCTTTCTGAGTGTAGCCTTCATTGATTTATCTACCATACCATTCTCTCACTAGAAGGGAAAACCTATAATGGCAGCAGGCCATAAAAGAGATCCAGTTTGGGAATATTTTAATAAGTTCCTTTACCTGTGGGTAAGACAGGCACGTGTGCAAAATGCAAACAGTGCAACAAAGAAAGGTCTGGTTGCCCAAATGAAACAACATCAGGAGAAGTGTTCGCTTTCAGGGGGAAGCTGTATTGAAGATGATGAAAGGAACAAGTCTGAACATGCAAGATCTTCAGGTTGGTAAACTTTTTTATTTCATACTTCTTTTTTAAGGACTGTCTTCCTTCCTTCTGGACTATTCTTGAATTCTCATGTTTGAGCAAAAAATACAGTTGTTACTCTCTGGTACTATCATTTTAGATGCAGTTGTGATAAAAAGCTGAAATAGGCAGATCTTCCTTTTACAATGAATATGAGTAATATTAAATGAGCAATATGGTAATAATAATTAAATAACTGTATTGACTTATTTTGTTTAGGAGAATCCATCCTCAACATACAGGATTCTGAAGACTATCCACCTTCAAGATCACCATCATTTTCTATAGTTTCAGATTTATCTGCCAATGATAGTGTTTCAGTCACATCATGTATGTCACATAGCCACAGTATATCACCTGTAGCAAAAAGGAAAAAAAATCTCCATCATCTAGAAACCACCATCGATAAATTTGTGATAAGAACCAGCAGATTACAAGAAGAGGTAACTGATGAAAAAATTGCCTGGTTTGTTTATGCAACAAACTCTCCTTTCCGTATGACTGAGAACCCACACTTTATTAACATGGTTCAGTCATTAAGACCAGGATACAGTCCACCCGACAGAGCAGATGTCGCAGGAAAATTGCTGGATGAAGTGTATGAAAGAAAAATTGAGCAGTGTGCAAAAGGTCTAGAGAGTGAAATTGTTAACTTGATGGGTGGAGCAATGTCCACAATGATCCTGTTGTATGTGCTAGTGTGATAGAAGAAGGAATGTCTTCCTTAGAGAAACAATTGATACATCAGGAAATGCACACCCAACAGAATACTTACAAGTAGCAGCAGTAAAAGCTGTAACAAACTGTGAAAAAAAATTCAAATGTCTAGTGCGCAGTTTGGTCATAGACAATGCTGCAAATGTATCCACGATGAGACGAAATTATTTAGAAGAGAGTGAAGAGAGTCCCAAGCTAATAACATATGGTTGCAGTGCTCATTTGATGCACTTCCTAGCCAAAGACCTCAGTGTTCGAGAAATAAAGGCTAATGTTGTTGAAACTGCAAAATACTTCTGTAACAACCACTTTGCAGCAGCTGCTCTGAAAAGAGTGGGAGGAACCAAGTTAACTCTCCCACAAGAGAGTTAACTAAATTCAAAAAATCATATGCTTGTTTTGTTAAAATATTATATGTTTGCTGTTGAAGAAAAGAATCAAAAATACATAACATTGTTTTAGTTAAATAAAACAATTTAGATGTCTGTCTGGTAATGTTCTCCTCCTAATACAACATGGCAAGAAAATCCTCCAAATATTAATGATTAACCTGTTGAATTGGAGATAGTTCACCTCCCAATGACTTCATAAATATCTGCTTCAATTACCTTTGGTAAATGAAATCACCAATCATTCATTTTCTGATATAGCTGTAAAACTAATCTGAAAAGTTTTCAAAATAAATCACTTAAAAATGTATAGTGTGTACTTGTAAAAATGAAACCTACCTCTATTTCTGAGTTGTGAAGAATATATATTAAGGTTATAACAACCAACAACTTTTATGTAGAAATCCAGGATTAAATAGAGTCTTCCTGACTAGTGATTTAAATCATGATTTAAATGAATTTGATTTAAATCAAATCCAACCTGGGAAAAAGAGGTAATTTTTGGCAGAGCGAAGAAAGGTTCTATGCTCAACTTGATGGCATTTCTCTTTGGATACAACATGACAACTTTTGAATGCTACATCCAATCTATCCCAAAATGTCAGAGAATGTTCTAAGCCTCAGTGGTCAGAACCCTACTGGTTGTGATAGAAACTGGAAAACTGTGAGACAAACAGAGCTCCTTGCATCCAGTTTGCAGACCCAGCAGCTTCAAATGCCTTTATAAAACTGTCCAAAGATCAAAGAACCAGTTGAGGGCAGCCATTAGCACCTTCCAGCCTAACAATACCCTAACTTCAACAACCATCATGTATCCATCAAATCTCTCTAGAACACTCCCAACACTAACGTCAACTTCCTGGACACGATGATCAGCCGCAACAATAGAATGTTACTGACAACTATATAGAAGAAACCCACAGATCACCACACTTGAATCATTGCTATGAAAAGAAATGGCATAAAACCAGTAATGTGAGTCCAGCTCAGTTCTTTGGAAGAATAACTTGGTGGTCAAGACACTGGACTGAGATGCAAGAAATCTGAGTTCTGTTCTTGTGATAATGGGCAAATCACTTAATCTATCTGTACTTCATTCCCCATCTGTAAAATGGGAATAATATTTCCCTACCTCACATGTTTTTTTTGAGGATACATTCATTAATGTTTTTAGATGTTCAGATACCACAGAGGCCCTCAGATATCACCGTGATGGGCATGGAACAAGAACCTGAATAGAACAGATACCATGATAATGGGCAAATGGACAGTTATTAATGTTTAATCAGGATACAGAAAGATCATTTGTGCCATATTATTAAGGATGGTATTTTTACCTGCAAACCACTAAAAGATGGAACAAAACAAACTCCTTCAGAATCAGCCACACTTTGTGCCATTCTTGATGTCTCATCTACACTGGTGAAGAGATCTGTAGGGGTACACACAAATAAGTCAACTGACTAAATTATCTATTTTGACTTTTCTTAATAAAGTATTACAGCCAAAATTCCTAAATTAAACATTCCACCTGGCACATATTAAGAAAACAAAATTTTTCTGAATTTCAAATTTTATCAGCCCCATGAAACAGAACTATCCAGGATCAAGATACCAAATCCACAACCATCCCCAAATATCTCTACCACTTTATAGCCCATTCACCCTCAAATTCTTATATTAAGGATAATTCCTTCTAGTCAGGGAAATATGTATGGGACTTGTGGAGGCAAATGATGCTACTGTAAGTAAACTGGAGGTGATGTTGAGAAACATAAAAGTATGTCTTCCCCCATAAGCTGTAACTGCCAATCAAGATCCAGCAAGACTACAGGCCAGATCCTTGACACCCTGCTTTCTAGCTACACGGTGGTGCTCAGACAGTGCCAAGCAACCGGAAAAAAACTTTAACTGGACAGCTGGGGATTCCATTGGTGGTAAGGAATTATTAAGGGTACGTCTACGCTACCTGCCAGATCGGCAGGTAGTGATCTGTTGGGGATCAATTTATTGCATCTAGTGTAGACGTGATAAATTGATCCCTGAGCGTGCTCCCCATCGACTCCTGTACTCCACCTCGGTGAGAAGCGGAATCAAGGGGGAGTGGCAGCGGTTGACTCACTGCCATGTGGATGGCCAGGTAAGTCGACCTAAGATACACCGACTTCAGCTACACTATTCATGTAGCTGATGTTGCATATCTTAAGTCAACCCCCTCCCCACAATATAGACCAGGCCTAAGTGGCCTTGTGGTTTCACATCACCCATTCCCAATCATCCAGCACAGATGACATCATGGGAAGAAGGGGCATGGTTGGGGTGCTCTGCAAACTGATAATTCCCAGTTGGGATAATAATCTTTAGGGCTGCTTAAAGATACAAAAGAGACTAAGCAGATGGAGTGGAAATGTGACTTAGAACCCCTTCCCTCTTCTCCTTGCTCCCCAAACTTCACATCCTATATTAAGCACAGCTTGGCTAAAACCTAAGGATCTGGCTCTACAATCAGGAACAGAACAGAAGGCTCTTCTATAGTAGTACAGATTACTAACCACTAGGTTATATGGAAGTCTATGGTCCTGTCTACACTAGAAACTTAAGTCGATCTATGTTATATCGACTTACAACCACTGCAGTAATTACTACTGTGGTTGATGTCCGCACTACCCTCTTCTGTCCTCACCAGGAGTGCTTCCACTGAGTTAAGAGGGGTAGTGTGGGGGGCTGAAAATCCTGTGTTAGGGCAGCAGCCGGGCTCCCCACTGGGAGCCTGGAGCCTCCAAGCAGCAGCCAGCACCCCCATGGTGAGCCAGGAGCCTCCGGGCAGCAGCCAGGCTCTCTGTGGGGAGTTGAATGGTTGCAGTTGGGCTGGGAGTAGGGAGCCCAGGGGCAGTTGGGTTCTATCTGGCACCTCCCCAACCTGCCCCGATGACATTCCAGTTTTCTTGTCAATTTCACAGCTTCACATTCTCCATGGAGAAACTAGACTACTTATCTATTAAAGGGAACAAATTGAAGCCTCATACTGTAAACAGAAGCCAGCTAGAGGACCCTATAAAGAAGCATCTTGCAGGGTTAAGCGTTTTATAGCGTATACCAGGGGTCAGCAACCTTTCAGAAGTGGTGTGCTGAGTCTTCATTTAGTCACTCTAATTTAAGGTTTTGTGGGCCAATAATACATTTTAACATTTTTAGAAGGTCTCTTTCTGTAAACCTATAATATATAACTAAACTATTGCTGTATATAAAGTAAATAAGGTTTTCAAAATGTTTAAGAAGCTTAATTTAAAATTAAAATGCAGAGCCCCCCCACACCAGTGACCAGGAACAGGGCATCGTGAGTGCCACTGAAAATCAGCTTGCGTGCCGCCTTTGGCACTCGTGCCATAGGTTACCTACACCTGGCATACACAATTGAAAAGCCACTTACCTAACTCCTTAGCCCATTTTATGGTAGAGCCAGCGTCTGATGCATTGCCTTCAGCTAAGAAGACCACCTCTTTCCCAATCTTCCAACCAATCACTGGGTACAGACCTTAAAATTTTGTACATGTGCGCACACACCCACAACAAAAGAAAAGTAGTCAAGTCCACAAACTTCTTCCAGAGAGATTAAATAAAACACAACTATTAAAAAATCCTTAAATTGTAGTTGCAACTTCTGACCACTTCCTTTACAAAATTCAATTTAAATGTCAGTACTACAGCCTGAACATTTTGTGGTGTCTTAGTAGAAAATATTCCACAAAAAATTAATGGCAAAAGTAAACCAGACATGAACAATAGTTTATTTTTGATAAAAGAGAAATGCAATACAACCTAAAATCAATTTAGAGTCACTGTATCTAATTACAAAAAAAAGTCACTAAAAGAATAAAAAATAACTACTAAAATTGTTATTTTGAGAGTTTCATGAAGCAGTTTAGGATTTTAAAAAATTCAGATCCTTATTAAAAACAATAAGAAGTTTAAAAGCTGTTAAATTCTACAATTTAAAATATACACATACACAGTTAAATCTATTTAATATGTACACATGCTTTTCTTAAATTACAAAAGTTACTTTAACATAATGGTTTCTAAAAGGATCTGAATATTCTTAATCCTAATATAAATCAGGAGGTTTGAGCCTCCAAGTGGGACATATACAGAGATATAGAAACATAAAACAGCAGTCCCATTTAAGGGAAAAAAAAAAAACAAACAAAAAAACCCCCCAGACTCATTCACTGAAGGTACTCAAATAGTGATAAAAAGTATTTCTCAAAATGCATTTTTCAATATACATGATAATTCAGTCTGTGTTGGAGTTCATATCTAACTAACAAGTGATTCTGGAAAGACAGATCAGTGGTTTGAGCATTGACCTGCTAATCCCAGAGTTGTGAGTTCAATCCTTGAAGGAGCCATTTAGGGATATGGGGCAAAACTTTGTTGGATGATTTAAGTGGGGATTGGTCCTGCTTTGAGCAGGGGGTTGGACTAGATGATCTCCTGAGGTCCCTTCCAACCCTGATATTCTAGGTGTGTCTTAGTTTCCCGCCTACTGTGCTATGGCCTGCGGTGTCCTAGCCCACTGATCAAACAGAATCCTTTCCTTTCTGGGGCCACAGAGTCCTTTACCAAAGTCTTAAAGTAATGCATACAAAAAGCAAACCTGCAGCTCAATTGGCAGCCACCTTAAAGCATGCATGCTTCCATTGCTATAGGCTACTGTCCTTCTGTGTGTCAATCTACTCCCCAACCCAGGGGCTGGCCCCTTGTTCAGGGAAGCTCCAGCTTGGCCACCAACTTGTCCCTGGAGAAGGTTGCCTGGTGGTCTTCTCTTTTTCCTTCTCAGTTATTCTTCAGGCTGCTTCTCAGAGAGAGGGAATTCCCCATCTCTTCTCCCCTGGGTTTCCTTCTATCAACAGGGCTCACCCATTTTTTTAATGGAAACAAGCCCTCCTCTTCCCAAGCTGGACTTTATTTCTAATTAGTCTTGGCCCACCTTTCAGGTGCAAGCAGGAAGGTTAACTGCCCTCGCTGGTGCATATTAACCCTTTCACAGGATGTGTGGATAAATAGCCCATGACACTCCTATTGAAATTCAACTAAAATACAATGGAAGTTAGGCCCTAACTCCCTTAAAATAACTTTGAAAATCCTACCTCAAATGTCATTTCCTTAGTACCAGTGATGTCAAATTTACTTGCTCATCATATATCCAGAGTGTCTTCCAGGGTAGAGAAGATCTGATTTTTTAATTAAAGTCTCTCACTGAAGAAATGGTTACTCACTTTGTGAACTAACTGGTTCTTCGAGATGTGTCCCTATGGGTGCTCAACTCTAGGTGCGCTTGTGCTCCCTTGTGCTTTTGATTGGATATGTGTCATAGCAGTGTCCATTCAGACCACGCATGCGTGTTACTCAGCCTCGTGCAGTAGCGTTGTGCATGATGGATAACTGTCCTCTGTTCCTTCTCTACTATGAGTCACCATGACAAGGAACTCCAAAGCAGAGGGAAAGGAAGGTTGGAATACAGTTACTGCACAGGGTAACAGTTTTTCTTTTTCATCGAGTCCTTGTGGGTGGTCCATTTTAGGTGACAATCAAGCATCTCTCCTTTAAGGAGGACGGAGCTTTGGAGTCTAGTTCAGTATCGCAGAAAGTAGAGCTGAATCGAACACATTCTTGGAAGCAGAATCATGAATTATAGTATAATGTTCAACAAATGCATGCATAGAAGCATAAGTTGCAGCTTTACATATTCCAATGATAGGAATGTTCTTAAGAAAGATTGTGGAAGTAGAAATAAATCTCGTAAAGTGAGCTCATATGTTAGCAGGTGCTTTGAGATTAGAGATTGCAGCTCCTTTTGTTCTGCCTGTGATTGAGACAAAATTTGGAAGTCTTCCTGAAAACTTTAGTCCTATCAAGGTAGAAGGCCATGGCTCCCCTGACATTAATCATGTGGAATGCCTACCCCTTATCCCAGTGAGGTTTAGGGTGCAAGATGGGGAGGGGAATAGCTGATTAATATGGAAATGAGAAGGCACTTTTGGCAAAAACTTGGGGTGTAGTCATAATGTGACCTTACCTCTGAAAAATATTGTGAGTGGGGAAGGTATTGCCATAAGAGCTTCTATTTCCCCAATTCATCAAGCCGACATGATGGCAACCAGAAATGCCAGTTTCATCCATAAATGGAGGAGTGAGCAGGCAGCCGTAGGTTCAAAGGTGGTCTTGTAATGCATTTAAGACCAAATTGAGGTCCCAAACTGGAGTAGGGTAACTGGCAGAAATCTGCAACCTTCTTGATGAGATTCTGAAACTGCTTAAAATTATCAGCCAGGGATAGTGTAGGTGGCATGACAGTTTCATCTGAGTATGAAGAGATGTTTGCAACTGGAGAAACCTTGTCAGCCCTGGCCTCCTCTTCCTCTGGTCTCCTGGAAAGGGAGTGTGAAAAGGGCTATCTCTATGAACAGCAGACTTTGAGGCCCCATAGAATTGATTGCGATAAGCCATCCAGGAAACCCAGTATGCCCAAGGGAGTGGCACAATCCACAAGTGCTTGCCCTAGGAGGATGGTAGCTATGGACGTCTGTCACAAATGAGTTCAGGTTCCTCAGGAACAGAACCTTCAGAGGGGTGGAGTGGAGACCCTTGCATAAATATTTGGAAGGCTGAGGCAAAATCTTCACCAGAATCTTCTTCCTCTAAAGTTATACGGTAATGGTGAGGCAGTAGGAGGAGCTTGAGGTACCAGCATCAGTACTGGGTGGGTGTGCGGAGATAGAGAAGGTTACTCACCTTGTGCAGTAGCTGAGATTCTTCAAGATGGTTGTCCCTCTGGGTGCTCCACTTTAGGTGTCTTGGCGCCCTGTGCTTCTAATCAGAGATTTGTAGTAGCAGTGCCCTGGGTGGCCTGCACCAAAACACCTTAACTGGAGCGCCCACAGAAACACTTCTCGAAAAAGAACAGGAGGCTCTTGATACGAGAGAAGAGTGAATACCACTATAAGTACCAGACAGGTCTGTACAGAAATCTGTTGGTACCACATCCTGGGAATGAGCTAAAGTAACAGTAGCCAAAGAAGTTGACAGTACCACAAGTTTTGAACACTCCGGAGGGGGCAGGCGGAATCCAGACAGAACTCAAGCTATCTTTTTCAGTACCATGCTTGAGCTCTTCTTGATGCCATGGTCTCCTGTCGTACTGATGGTCTTTTGGAGCCCAATATTTTAGGATCTGCAAGCTTAGTAGAGCTCTCACTATCTGAGGAACCAGCAGCCTTGTAGGTACAATGCTGGAGACCAATGGGAGCTGGGGAGCTGATGACTTAAAACTTTTTTGAGATATATTCCCTGTCTGGAGAGCTCAGGGCACAGTCTTTGGAAGACTTATGAGAGGAATCTTGTTCTTCTCCTTAAATGTCCTTGAGAAGTGTGGGCTCAGAGACAGAAGAGGCAGCTGACTTACCCAGAGACTAGAATATGGGGGTGGGATGTACGCTCCTGGCATAAATCAGAGGCTGGACACAAGCTCTCCATTTTAAGGAGTTGAAATTTTGTCTCCCTGTTCTTTCCGTCTCTAGATTTTTATGCCAGACAGAAGTTGCACTTTTGGGAAATACAAGTTTCCCCAAGACAAGGGATGCAGTGGGAATGTCCATTGCTCACCCGGATTCTCTCCTGGCACGACAGACAATGTTTGAATCTGGGAGAATTGGGCATACCCTTGGAAAGGGCAAGAGCTCCTGGAGGCATGGAGGAAAGGAAATATCTAAAAAGCTATATCTATTGTGATGGGGCAAGGCAAGATGGCTATTGGAAAGTAGTGGGAGACAGATATATTGGTCTCAGGCTAAAGAAATCCCTGTTACCAGGGTAAGCAAATGGCAGTTGCTCCAGGTCAATTAAGACTCCTAGTGCCAATTAAGAGCCTTTCAGAAAGCAGGGAAGAAAGCTATGTTGATTGACACCTGAAGCCAATCAGGGGCTGGCTGAACCTGGTTAAAAGCCTCCCAGTTAGTCAGGTGGAGGTGCGTGTGTCAGGAGCTGTAGGAGGAAGCCGCGCTGCTGGGGAAATGGAGCAGTACAAACCCTATAAGGCACAAGGAAGGAGGCCCTGAAGTAAGTATGACGTAGATATTGAGGAAGTGGGGGCTGCTGTGGAGAAGTGGCCCAGGGAATCATATACATCCTGTTTCCAAAAGGTCATCTACCAAGAGCTGCTATTATCAGGGTCCCTGGGCTGGAGCCCAGAGTAGAGGAAGGACCCAGGCTCCAACTTCCCCTTCCCAACTACTCACTGAGATAGGAGACTGGTAGCTTCTCCTCACCTCCTTTATTGGCTTACAATGAAAATGGCTCAGTAGGCTGTGACTCTTGCCTCTAGAGGGAGAAGGGCTACATAGAGGGACACAGTGAGCCCCTGAGACTACTGTAATCCGCCAGGAAGCTTGGGACCCACTGAGACAAGGTCAGAGCTATATCACACTATCTATTTATAGGTATTTGTTACTTTTTGCTTAAAAAAACAACTAATACAACTATTACTAAGTACTAACTACTATAATACACTAACTATAAAAGCTAAGAGAACACAGTTGGAGCAAAACTCAACTGAGACAAGTAGCTAAGGCTCTATCTCAAGCTGAGGTGACTGAGAAGGAACTGAGGATTGCCAGTCATGCAGCGCTGCATAGCAACAGCATGGGGCACAAGACTAAGTAACATGGACATGCAGGCTGAATGGACACAGCTATGAGAAATCGTAGACTGAAGATGCAGGGGGCACAAGCACACCTAGAGTGGAGCACCTGTAGGGACACTACTTGAAGAAGAAAATGCCTTTCATTTCTTCTTTATACATCCAAAAGCAGCAAAAAATGGATGCAAAACCCATTTTTATCCTCTTTGCAGTCACCTTTAAAAAACAGGTCAAAAACCATAAAACATTTTTATATGACAAAGCTTACCTGCCCTAGGTGTATGAAGATGGTTCCCAGTGTTAACATCCCAAAAGATACCTGTTCCCATGGTTAGTTTAACATCTCCTGGGTGAAAGCAGCATTCTCCAAACATGGCTGCCTGCTGGTCAGCTACCTACAGTGCAAACAAACATATAAATTACTAACAGTAGCTACATTTTTAAGCACAAAATTTCCCACCATCTCCCAATACATATGTCACACTTTAAAATAACCATATTCATACTTTAGAATGCACATTTCCCTTTCTGAAAGAAAGTAACAATAACAGAATACAAAACTTTATCCATGGCCTTTTTGTTTTTGATTTTCAAGTCTTTTCTATTGGTTATGTTAATCATAATGGACCAGATTCTGCCATCTTTGTTCACACTGTTGATTTCAGTAGTACTACTAGCAGAATAGTGTTGCCGTGCTGATTCCCTTATTTTTGTGCTGCTGCTGGTGATGGCTCTGCCTTCAGAGCTGGGCAGCTAGAGTGCAGTAGCTGCTGGCCAGGAGATCAGCTCTGAAAGCAGAGCCGCTGCCAGTAGCAGTGCAGAAGGAAGGATGGCATGGTATTGTATTGCCTCCCGTACTTCTGTGCTGCTGCCTGCAGAGCTGGGCCCTCAGTCAGCAGCTGCCATTCTCTGGCCGCCCAGCTCTGAAGGCAGCAGCACAGAAGTAAGGGTGGCATGGTTTGGTATTGCCACCCTTACTTCTGCACTGCTGCTGGCAGGACACTGCCTTCAGAGCTGTGCCCCCAGCCCCAGCTGCTGCTCTCCAGCTGTCCAGCTCTGAAGACAGCACAGAAATAAAGGGTGGCAATACTGTGACCCCTAAAATAACCTTGTGACTGCCTTGAAACTCCCTCTCAGGCCACGAATCCCCAATCTGAGAAACGCTGGTCTCCCCCTGTGAAATCTGTAGTATAGGATAAAAGCAAACAAAAGATCAGATTTCACAGGGGGAGAATCGATTTCATGATCCGTGATGCGTTCTTCATGGCTGTGAATTTGGTAGGGCCCTACTAATAGGTAAGGCTGTGTAGTGGGATGGTTGCTCCACTCCCATGTCAGAGTAGGCTAAAGTAGGCCAGAGCGGTTATGCGGGTTGGCAGCCAATAGGAGAAGGGCCTACTGAGGGCCAATCAGGGCCAAGATTGTAGCCAGACAATCAAGGCCAGGATAGGTGCTATATAAAGGCTGCCCAGGAGCAGGGTAGAGAGTCTCTCCTGGACATTTGAAGGGGAAGGTCTGGCTCCTGAGGGACGAGCAGCACCAGGGACAGCACAGTGCTGGGCACCTCAGGGGAGCAGAAGGGAACTCCAGCCTGGTCACCTGTCAGCCTGCTGGCCCTGAGGGAAGGGCTTAGTCGGTGCAAAGGGGGAGTGGCCCAGGGAGAGCGAGGTGGACTAGGGGAGAGGAGAGCAGAATGGCTGCCACCAAAGGGTCCCTGGGCTGGGACCCAGAGTAGAGGGCGGGCCTGGGTCCCCCACTTCCCTCCTTATACTGCACCTGGCTGAAATGGCCTCTGTGCACTGCACCAGACCCCTGCCAGAAGGGGCTCAACTTGGGATGTGATTGGCCACTGTAGCTGGGGTGCCTAGAAAGACTGTTGTGATCCCCCGCTGGCCCTGGAAGCGGGTGAGTGTGGACTTGGGGGCATTGCCAGAGGGCAGTGTCCTGAAGAGGATGCCACAAGGAAGGAGCAATGTGGGTCCAGACGCTGAAGGAGGGCAACTGAGATTGAGAGATGGATGGGACACCACCGGAGGAGGGCACTCTGCCACCAACTGAGCTAATTCCCGGACTAAACAGCAGGAGGCACTGTGGTGGTGAGTCCCAACCTGTTACATGCTCCCTGTTCCATACAGCATACCTAAATAATTATCCTTTAACTTACATAAGTTATAAACAAAAACTTATCCTCTTCCAAGCAATCTCCCCTTGCTGGGAAAATGAGATCCACACCATGAGGGTTGCTAGAGTTGGTTACAAAGCTTTTTGATTATATGTTTTTAATACAGTGGAGAAATCTCTGAATTCCAGGCTACTTTAGGTAATGTGCAATTATTTTATGCCACAGCAACCCCTCAAGTTTTTGAAATACTGCTTTGTGTCTCAATTTTTGTCTACCTCATACTTCAGTTTTCTCATTTAAATCTAAATTATATACAAGATGATTTCATCAGAACCAGTGTTCCACTTACTAAGCAGCCTACTCAAACTAAATCATTTAGCAAACTGAAAATTCTGCAACAACTTTTAGTTAAAGTTCAAAAATGGCATTTTAAAATTGAATTAAATGTGAAGATGGAAAAACACAAGGGTTCTCAAACTGGGGGTTGCGGGAGCTCCCGTTCCATTCGGCGGCATTTCTGCGGACACTCCGAATGCTGGAGTGTGTCCGCTGAAAAGCCGCCGAGTGGAACAATTCCACTTTTGGCGGCATTTCGGCAGGTAAACAGAGAAGTGCTCGGAGTCCTCTGGAATGCCACCGAAAATGGAAGTGTTCGATTCGCCTGCGATTCGGCGGACGTACCCAGGGGCAGCAGCATGTGCAGAACAGCAAAAAGGGGTCTTGAACATAGAGAGTTTGAGAACCCCTGGAATAACGCAATCAGTACATTATATCCTGAATCATTTTAACATGAAATTCAAACAAAATCTCAATGTCTTCAATTTATTTTATACAGTTCCCAATTTTCAATGTGCCACTCCATTTTTTTCTTCTTTTTTTAAACATACAACATTAACGATAAATGTATTGTTTGTAATAGCATTCAAGGGAAGGTTCAATGTTTTGGCACCTGGCAAACGGGACAGTAGGGACTTGCAGAATCCGAGAAGGTAGAGGTGGTGGTTTGTGTTCCCTTTTGTGGGTAGAGACACAGTTGAAGTTTTGGGGTCTTTAATTCCTATTTCTCTGACCCCAACCTCTGACCCCACCCAGCTGCCACCCTTATTGCTCCTATTATATCCACAGCTGTTTCAAACAATGATGGATAAGCAAATTACTTTTAGAAGGAAACCTCCAGCTAATCAGCGAAACAGCATAAAAACTGACATTTAAACTGGCTTCAGCATTTACATTCCATTGAGATGAATATAGCAGTTGTTGAATGTCATTTTTACATTCAGTTCATATTTTATTTACACATAGGTTTTCTACAGTGTTTGTTATCTCACTAACAGTAATGGACTTCACCAGCCTTATGGAGATAGTGAAGTATTATCCATACTTTACATATGGGGAACTAAGGCACAGAGAAATTAAACCCTCGATGCAGCAAGGGAATCTATTAGCACAGACTCCCAATGGAGTTATGCTCTGTAGAACCCACTGAAGGATCAGATTCTAAACTGGCCAAGAATACCACCCTGATCTCATAAGTCGTAGTTCAATGTCTAACAACAAGGTTATGTTGCCTCTCTGGATGGCTTGCTTCACAACCATAACGGTTAGGAACTTTTCCATTGTTCTAAATGAAAGCAAAGATTTTGGAGCAAAATTTCACAACCAATTCTACAGTCATGGAATCTCAGAAAACACAGGACACTAACAACAGTAAACTAACAACTACAAAGACAGACAGACAGACAAGAGTATATTTACAAAAAATTACACTAAAGTACACAAAAAAAATCATTAAAGATTTTCCACTCACCAAGGCCACTATTGGAATAGGCACCCCAAATATTTCAGCATCAACTGAACCAAAGCTGTGACTTAAATAAATTTTTAAAAAGTTACTATACTGAATTGACAGTTTTGATAAATTAAAAAAATAAAATTTTAAAATAAGTCCTCAACATACACATAATTCAATGTTACTAATTTTTTTTATTTACAGAAATCGTGAAACTATTTTACCTTTTTCTGGTATAAAATACCAATTTGGATCTATGAATCAGACAAAAATGTGCAACTACAAATATTTACAATTCAAATTATTTTGGGCTTCACTTAACATATTACTTCGTAAATGTCTGCAGAGATTTTTGTGATCTTTTTCTAACAATAATTAATTTAGTTATCAGATGTTACATTTTTGTTTAAGATTCTGTGTGCATACATACTTTGTGTCCTGCACTGGAGGATATATAGACATTGGTATTGAAAATAATTTGCTCAAAATGAAACTCCAACACATCTGAAATAACAGAGAGAATTAAAAAAGTTAACCACTCTCAAAGAACAATCTACAATCTTATGTTAATAGATTCATACCTCAAAGGGCTCAAAAACCCCTGTTGAACTGGCATTTGAATAATCTGTAGCATACACTGAACCTAGCAACAAAGGAACAAATAAAGTTTTAAATGCCTAAATATTCAGAGAGTTATTTGAAGCAAATATATACACTATAAAGGGTTTGATGGCCTCTTTTCAGCCCAAATTCACCCGTCTGCACACCCAAAGCATTTTAATTCTACCACGCTGTAAAGGGAGGGATTCCATCTTCTGAAGTGTCCAGAGAATAGCCGTATTTTTTCTGTATGCAGTTGCACAGAAATGGAATGACACATTCCTAGGTTTGGCAAGTCAGTCAACTGACTGATCAAATGATGTCAATTGACTGCCTATTATCTAACAAAATCATATATTATCAAATATTCTAGCAACAATATCCTGACTCAGGTAGTAGCCTACTTTTTTTGACTGTATCATGGTGTTTCGTCTGTCAGTAAGTCTATCTAAATGTCTTGATAACTCACTTTACTACATGTTAATGTCACCAGTTGGGGAAAAAGATGAATTAAATGAAACTTGATCTAGAAGATTCCAGACAATCAAGAAGTTCAAACATGCTACATGAATATATATAATTGTTTACCAAGCCATCAATGTACATGGCAGCTTACAAATCACTTTAAACAAGTTAAAAAACACAGTCCCTACCCTGAAGAGCTTCCAGCCTAAATTTCTGTAGCTTTGTCTTGTCAGTTAACTCAAAAGGCAGTGAGAAAAGAGGGTACATGGCCATTAAACCTCCTCCTCTAAAACAGGGACTAGATGCACAACCATTAAGCTGCTTGGAGAGTTTACCTGCTGCCAATTTAACATAAATTATTTTTAATGGCTATGTGTTTATTTGTTTAATTTTGTTTTTCTCTTCTTTTGTAAGAGAGCAGAACCATAAGTCAGAGGTCAAGAGCCAAGCCAAGTCAAGACACTAGGAAGTCAAGCCAGGGGAGCAGGCAGCACAAGGCACACAGTACAGAGGAGGATGGATCCCAATTATTCAGACAGCTTCCTGTTCCTGTCTGAAGTAGGGTCAGCATGCCAATCAGCTGTTTTGGGACTCCACCACTAATACCTCACATGTGGAGCTTCAAACTGGGGCTCGGCTTCATGGGTCCTGGTCAGCAGATTGCCAAGTGGAGAGCTGAAGTGTGGCTGCTTCTGTAGACCTGGGTTCAAGGTTCATGGGTTGTGACAGGCTAGCTGCGCCTCCCTCCTCTCTGCATCTCTCTCTGCATACCCTAACATGTCAAGCCTCCTAACCTGGGATGGAATTTTGCAATTCTATTCTTCGACTTGACCCTGGACTACCGTGCCCTGTGTATCTACCATTCTTACCCTGCAGGTCTAACTGAGCTCAGGCACCTGCAGTTATTCCCTTAGGGAGACTGTGACCATTGGAATACAGTTATCAGACAACCTTCTTAAAACAAAAGTATTGTTTACATGTGTAATAGGAACAAAGCTTTCAGATTAAATGTATTTTTAAATAAAATAATCTACAAGCATATTTTACTTAAAGTCTTACTATCCTCTGATGGTAAGCTAGGCAAGCCTAATATCTTCAGACACTACCTATTCAATCTTATGTCTCTGTGTTCCCCCCAAACAACTGCTGTCTCCTTTTCTTGAGAGGGTAACTCTGGTTACCATTTTGTTCCTCTCTTTTCATGGGGCTTTTCCTGCCATCAAAGCTAATAGTTTTGGCAATGTACCTTAACAACTCAAGTGTTTGCTGAGAGGTGGCTCTCTTGAGCCCCTCTTTTCTTTTCTGCGTATTTTTTTGGGACAGCCCCATACTGAGTTAAACCAATACATTTATATAGCAAACATCCTAATAAACAGACCAACATTCAGTATTCATAAGTAGCCTCAAATACTTCACACCTAATGTGGTAGATGGGCTCTTGGGTATAATGTTAGGGGAATGCATTCAACATCTGCTCAGCTTTTAAATGTGTTTTGTTTAACCAGTGCTTCCAAACTCACCTTTGGTAAGTTTATATAACAGCCACGTGTCAATTGTTCCAAAGCAGCAGTTGTTTTCATTGGCTGCTTTTTGTACCTAAAACCAAAAAAAAAGTGTGTTCAATCTGGAGGTCAAGAAAGGGATACATTTGCTCTCTCTCCCCCTTCCCTGTTTCCAAATATTTAATTGGGGGACAATAATATGCATGTTCCCAGAAAACAATTCTCTAATTGACAATATTTCCTCTGGGAAAGGGGTGTTAATCAGAGGAAGCTCTAGTGCCAGGCACTTCATAATACCATTTCTCCTCTTCAGCACAGTAGACCAACCTCTACCCCCAGCTGCCTGATCTACACCACAAAGTTAGGTTAACATAAGCTGCCTTGCATCGACCTATTTGTCCATGCGTCTACACTTAAATTTGTCTCCCAGCAACATAAGTATCCTGTTGAAGTAGTGTAGTAACTCTACCTCCGTGAGTGGCATTGAGCCATGGTCAGTGTACTAAGGTCGACGCAATGCTACTGTAGACACTGTGTTACTTACATCAACCCTAACAGCAGGGATTCTCAAACTGGGGGTCGCAACCGCCTGGAGGGGTTGCGGGGCGATTCCCGGGGCGATCGCAAGCTCCCGCTGCGTTTGGCAGCATTTCGGCGGCTGCTCTAAATGCAGGAGTGTGTCTATCAAAAAGCCGCCGACTGGAACACTTCTGCTTTCCAGGGCATTTCAGCGGAGACACAGGGGAGAGCTGCGAGTCTGCCGAAACTGGAAGTGTTCCATTAGGTGGCAGTTTGGCAGACATACCCCGGGGCCGCAGTGCGTGCCGAACACTAAAAAGGTGTCTTGCACATTATGTTGCAGATTTCCACAAATCAGTAAGTGCTGGGATAAGGCGGACTGGAAATGTAACATTGTCAAAGATAAAATAAAATATGGCACATTGTTACACAATAAAGTACAATTTTAAAATAAATTACAATAAAATTACGTTGTATAATGTTAAGATTACTAAATAAAGAAATGCCAGACTAGCAATATGATTATGTTTTATACGACAGACTACTCATGTGAGTAATTACACACAGGAACACATGTTTTCAGGATCAAATTAGTTTGTTCCAAGCAGATATGTTTGAGTGTTATGTAATAGAAAACATTCTTTCCATTTCCTTTGAATGGAGGGAAAAAAGAAAGCAAAAACTGAGCAGGTAACAATCAAGAAAAGTCACTATTCATTGCTTATTATGTACCAAGAGTATTACTTTTCCCCCAACAACTTTCTTACCTCAGTTATGTTTTGTAAAACCCAGGATAGCCTCAAAGAGACATGTTGTGTTGTGAAAGTCAATGAACTAGCAGCCAAATATTGAGCGCTCTGAGTCAAAAAGTAAAGGATTGTAGCGATAACGTGGATTGCCTATTCCAAAGGAACAGAAGTTCTTAGTTGTCTTAGTTGTATTTTACAGATATATATTGAGACACAGAGGTTACACGAATTGCCCAGTGTCACAAAGGAAATCTCTGGCAAACTAAGGAATTTTACATCTTATTACAAAGGTGCCAGTTGTAACTTTACAGGTAAGGTTGAAGTAGGGACTAATCTTCTTTGTTTTTAAGAACACATACGCTCCAAATTTACAACACATAATTGGAAGAAAGAATGAATATTCTAAGTACAAAAATCTCAAAAGCCATACTGACAAAGTTAAATTCAAAGACAAAAAATAATTTGCTATCAACACTAAACTGTGACATATTAATAAATCAAGGAGATTCAAAGTTACACATTTACTAGCTTTATAGGTGGATACAGAGCAGAGGTGGGCAAATCTTTTGGCCTGAGGGCCACACTGGGTTTCTGAAATTGTATGGAGGGCCGATTAGGGGAGGGCAGGGCCCCCGCCTCATATCTGACCGTCCCCATGCTTCTCACCCCCTGACGGCCCCTCCGGGACTCCTGCTCCATCCAAATCCCTCTCTCCTTCCTGATGGCTCCCCTGGGACCCCTGCCCCATTCACCATCCCCCCGATCTCTGTCCCCTGACCATCCCTGGACCTCCCACCCCTAACCCCCGCTGTCCCATCCAACTCCTCTTCTTCCTGACAGCCCCTTGGGAACCCTGCCCCATCCAATCACCCCTTCTTCCTGTCCCCTGACTGCCCCCGGAGCTCCCACCCCTGACTGCCTCTTGACGCCCCATTCAACCCCCACTCTCCTTCCTGACTGCCCCCTTGGGATCCCTGCCCCCACTCAACCCCCGTTCCCTGCCCTCTGACTGCCCCAACCCCTATCCAAACCCCCATCCTCAACTAACTGACCACCCCCCGAACTCGCCTGCCCTCTATCCAACACCTACCCCCACTCCACTCTCTGCCCCCTTACCGCACTGCCTGAAGCACCGGTGACTGGCGACGTGGCTGCACCAAGACAGGCAGCCGTGCACCACGCAGCACAGAGCACCAGGTCAGCCATAGCTCTGCAGCTGCGCTGCTCCCGGAGTTCATAGCCCGGTCGTCCAGAGCATTGCACCAGCGGTGCAGCGCGCTGAGGCTGCGGGGCAGGGGGAACAGCAGGGGAGGGGCCGGGGGTAGCCTTCCCGGCCGAGAGCTCAGGGGCCAGGCAGGAGGGTCTCATGGCCGGATGTGGCCTGCGGGCCGTAGTTTGCCTACCCCGATATAGAGTGTCAGCGTTTAATTTCTTCTCTTTCGTGTTCTATCATTTTGTATGCTAACATTATTTTTTGTTTAAAGTTGTAAACTACATATAATGTCATTTATAAAATTATGTATTAGAGCACTTGCAATGTTTATCACACCTAATTTGGGTAAATAAAAACAAAAGCAGTATCTAAGCAGCATACTCAATGAGCAGCCTTACCTTCAATATGAGACTCCTGTTCCAGGAATTTACGAGTTCAGCAGCTCTTTGGTCTTGCCAGCTTATGAAATTATGAAATGGTTTTCCTGTTTTCCTGAAAACCAATAAGAAAATAGGATCTGAACATTTCAATTTGAAGCTACGGCAAATATATTGCTGAAAAACAAAATTATACTAAAATGTTTGAAGAAAGAGAATATTTGTTTGTTAGCAATAATTCCTAAAACAACTGCATAAAATTCCAGTGGATTTGAGAAATTAACAGGCACTTAGCCACAATCGTGCTGAGTGAAGTTCTTAGCCAAAACCGTAGCTCTGGAAAAAGAAAAACAAAACAAAACACACTTTTGTAAAGCATAATCAAGAACAAATCAAAAGTTAGGCAGCCATAAAACTGCTCTGAATTATTATAAATCAAGGGTCGGCAAACTTTTTGGCCTAAGACCACATCAGGATTCAAAATTGTGTGGAGGGCTGGGTAGGGAAAGCTGTGCCTCCACAAATAGCCTGGCCCGTCCCCTATCCAATCCTCTCCCACTTCCCGTACGGACTGCCCCGCCCGAACTCTCGACGCATCCAACTGCCCCCCGCTCCTTGTCCCCTGACTATCCCCTCCAGAAACCCCCCGTCCCCAACCACCCCCCGGGGGGGGGCGCCCATTTAGGCCCCCTGCGGCTTGGCCTCTGACCCCCCCTCAGGAGACACCCCCGCTGCCCCTAACAACCCCCCGCAAATCCACCCCCTATCTGACCCCTCCCTATCCTGACCTCTATCCACACCCCCGTTCCCTGACAGAGCCCCGGGACTCCCACGCCCCATCCAATCCACCCCAGAACCTCTGCCCCATCCAACTGCTGCCTGATCCCTGTCCCCTGACTGCCCCCTCGGAACTCCCTGACCCTTATCCAACCCCCCAGCTCCAGTCTCAGCCTCCTTACCACACCGCTCACAACAGCTGACAGAGCTAGACACGCTGTCGCGCAGCCTCGCTCCCCAAAGCACAGCCCGGGTGGTGGTGCGGCTGCGGAAGAACAGTGGGGGAGGGGTCGGGGGAGCCTCACCAGCGAGCTCAGGGGCTGGGTAGGACGGGCCTGCGGGCTGCAGTTTGCCCACCCCTGCTAGAAATTGTATCTATACAAACAGCAGGCAGTGGCTGATGCTGACTGCTCTGAGGCAGGCACTGGAGAGTCTGGGGATTTGAATACTGAACTGAATGAGAGTCAACATGGTGATGTAGTTGTGAAGAAAATTAATATCATTCTGGTGTGTATTAACAGGAGTTGCATACGTAAAGACATGGGAGATAACTGTCCTGTTCTACTCAGCACTGATGAACCCTCAGTTGGAGTCCTGTGTCCAGTTCTGGGAGCCACACTTTACGGAAGATGTGGACAAAATGGAGAGATTCCAGAAGAGAGCAACAAAAATGACAGAAGTTTTAGAAAACTTGAAAGGAAAGATTGAAGAACCTGGACATATTTAGTCTTGAGACAAGAAGATTGGGGGGGGGGGGGG
>ML677363.1:15878434-15951243 GCA_007922305.1 Dermatemys mawii
CCCCCCCCCCGGACAACAGTCTTCAAATAAGCGAAAGGCTATTATAAGAACATAAGAAGGGCCATACTGGGTCAGACCAAAGGTCCATCTAGCCCAGTATCCTGTCTACCAACAGTGGCCAATGCTAGGTGCCCCGGAGTGAGTGAACTTAACAGGTAAAGATCAAGTGATCTCTCTCCTGCCATCCATCACCCTCCTCTGACAAACAGAGGCTAGGGACACCATTCCTTACCCAGCCTGGCTAATAGCCATTAATGGACTTAGCCTCCATGAATTTATCCAGTTCTCTTTTAAACCCTGTTATACTCCTAGCCTTCACAGCCTCCTCAGGCAAGGAGTTCCACAGGTTGACTGTGTGCTGTGTGAAGAAGAACTTCCTTTTATTTGTTTTAAACCTGCTGCCCACTAATTTCAATGGGTGGCCCCTAGTTCTGCTATTATGGGAACAAGTAAATAACTTTTCCTTATTCACTTTCTCCATGCCACTCATAATTTTATATACCTCTATCATATCCCCCCTTAGTCTCTTTTCGAAGCTAAAAAGTCCTAGCCTCTTTAATCTCTCCTCATATGAGACCTGTTCCAATTCCCTAATCATTTTAGTTGCCCTTCTCTAAACCTTTTCTAATGCCAGTATATCCTTTTTGAGATGAGGAGACCACATTTGTACACAGTATTCAAGATATGGGAGCACCATGGATTTGTATAAGGGCAATAAGATATTCTCCATCTTGTTTTCTATCCCTTTGTTAATGATTCCTAACATCCTGTTTGCTTTTTTGACTGCTGCTACACACTGCATGGACATCTTCAGACAACTATCCACGATGACTCCAAGATCATTTTCCTCATTAGCTGTAGCTAAATTAGCCCCCATCATATTGTACGTACAGTTGGGGTTATTTTTTTCCAAAGTGCATTACTTTACATTTATCCACATTAAATTTCATTTGCCATTTTGTTACCCAATCATTTAGTTTTGTGAGATCTTTTTGAAGTTCTTCACAGTCTGCTTGGGTCTTAACTATTTTGAGCAGTTTAGTACAATCTGCAAACTTTACCACCTCACTGTTTACCCTTTCCTCCAAATCACTGATGAATAAGTTGAATAGGATTGGTCCTAGGACTGACCCTAGAGGGAACACCACTAGTTACCCCTCTCCATTCTGAAAATTTACCATTTATTCCTAGCCTTTGTTCCCTGTCTTTTAATCAGTTCTCAATCCATGAAAGGATCTTCCCTCTTATCCCATGGCAACTTAATTTACATAAGAGCCTTTGGTGAGGGTCCTTGTTAAAGGCTTTCTGGAAATCTTAAGTACACTACGTCCACTGGATCCCCCTTGTCCACATGTTTGTTGACCCCTTCAAAGAACTCTAATAGATTAGTAAGACATGATTTCCCTTTACAGAAACCATGCTGACTTTTGCCCAACAATTTATGTTCTTCTACGTGCCTGACAATTTTATTCTTTACTATCGTTTCAACTAATTTGCCCGGTACAGACGTTAGACTTACCAGTCTGTAGTTACCGGGATCACCTCTAGAGCCCTTTTTAAATATTGGCGTTACATTAGCTATCTTCCAGTCATTGGGTACAGAAGCCGATTTAAAGGACAGGTTACAAACCCTAGTTAATAGTTCCGCAATTTCACATTTGAGTTCTTTCAGAACTCTTGGGTGAATGCCATTTGGTCCCGGTGACTTGTTACAGTTAAGTTTATCAATTAGTTCCAAGACCTCCTCCAGTGACACTTTAATCTGTGACAATTCCTCAGAATTGTCACCTACAAAAGACGGCTCAGGTTTGGGAATCTCCCTAACATCCTCAGCCATGAAGACCGAAGCAAAGAATTCATTTAGTTTCTCCGCAATGACTTTATCATCTTTAAGTGCTTCTTTTGTATCTCTATCATCCAGGGGCCCCACTGATTGTTTAGCAGGCTTCCTGCTTCTGATGTATTTAAAAAACATTTTATTATTACCTTTTGAGTTTCTGGCCAGCTGTTCTTCAAATTCCATTTTGGCTTTTCTTATTACATTTTTACACTTAATTTGGCAGTTTTTATGCTCCTCTCTAGTTACCTCATTAGGATTTGACTTCCACTTTTTAAAAGATGCCTTTTTATCCCTCACTGCTTCTTTTACATGGTTTTTAAGCCACAGTGGCTCTTTTTTATTCTTTGACTTTGTTTTTTAATTTGGGGTGTACATTTAAGTTGAACCTCTATTATGGTGTTTTTGAAAAGTGTCCATGTAGCTTGCAGGAATTTCACTTTAGTCACTTTACCTATTAATTTCCGTTTAACTAACCCCCTCATTTTTGCATAGTTCCCCTTCCTGAAATTAAATGCCACAGTGTTGGGCTGCTGTGGTTTTGTTCCCAGCACGGGAATGTTAAATGTTATTATATTATGATCACTATTCCCAAGCGGTCCTGTTATAGTTACCTCTTGGACCAGCTCTTGCACTCCACTCAGGACTAAATTGAGAGTTGCCTCTCCCCTTGTGGGTTCCTGTACCAGCTGCTCCAAGAACCAGTCATTTAAAGTATTGAGGAATTTGGTCTCTGCATTTCATCCTGAGGTGACATGTACCCAGTCAATATGGGGATAACTGAAATCCCCCATTATTATTGAGTTATTTATTTTGACAGCCTCTCTAATCTCCCTTAGCATTTCATCGTCACTATCACTGTCTTGATCAGGTGGTCAATAATAGATCCCTATTGTTATATTCTTATTAGAGCATGGAATTACTATCCATAGAGATTCTTTGGAGCGTGTGGATTCATTTAAGATTTTTAATTCATTTGATTCTACATTTTCTTTCACATATAGTGCCACACTCCCACCCCCACGACCCGTTCTGTCCTTCTGATATATTTTATACCCCGGAATGATTGTGTCCCATTGATTGTCCTCACTCCACCATGTTTCTGTGATGCCTATTATGTCAATATTCTCCTTTAACACGAGGCACTCTAGTTCACCCATCTTATTATTTAGACTTTTAGCATTAGTGTACAAGCACTTTAAAAACTGGTCACTGTTTATTTGTCTGCCCTTTTCTGATGTGTCACATTCGTTATGTGAAAGTTTGTCATCTGATCTGGTCTCTCCTTTATTCTTTACCATCCTCTCCTTCTGACTAAAACCTAGAGAATCTCTATCATTAGACCCTCCTGTAAGAGAAGTCTCTATCCGATCCATGTGCTTCTCTGCAGCAATCGGTTTTCCCCCATCTCTTAGTTTAAAAACTGCACTGCAACCTTTTTAATGTTAAGTGCCAGCAGTCTGGTTCCACTTTGGTTTAGGTGGAGCCCATCCTTCCTGTGTAGGCTCCCCCATCCCAAAACTTTCCCCAGTTCCTAATAAATCTAAACCACTCCTCTCTACACCATCGTCTCATCTACGCATTGAGACTCTGAAGCTCTGCCTGCCTAGCTGTCCCTGCATGTGGAACAGGAAGCATTTCTGAGAATGCCACCACTATAAAGAGGACTGTGATCCATTGTTCTCCATATCCCTGAAATATCCCTGAAGGTAGGACAATCTCATATAACTGAGGAGCGGGGGGAGGGAGAAGGCCCCATGGCCATGAGGTGCAAGTGCCACCCCTTTACAAATACAGCAGAATCTCAGAGTTACGGACACCTCGGGAATGGAGGTTGTTCGTAACTCTAAAACATTCGTAATTCTGAACAGCATCTTCACCTTCTATCTGTAAGGGGCTGTCCCACAAGTGGGGAAGGGGGACAGGCAGCTGGTTCTAGCCTTAGCTGGAATGGTGATGAGTGAGGCATCCTGGAGCACCATGCTGTCAGTAGGCATATGGTGCAGGCTGTGGTCCTTTAAAATTGAGCTGCTCCTCCTGAGCAAAGCGTGCCACCAGCTGCTCAGGCAACTCACACTATAGGCCAAGCTCTGGCTGCAAGAGCAGCAGCTCCTGCCCCAGCACAAGCAGCTTCCTTGCAGCATCAGCAGCTCTGGCTGCAGCAGCAGCTTCTTTCGTGGACTCAGACTGAACTTGCAAGCTTGTCCCACTCCCAGCCAAATGGAGGGGAGGGCATGAAAACAGCGCATGTAGCTTAAGGAAAGCAGTGCAGACCCCAGCACTACTCCTGCTCTGTCTACTCAGACTGCCTTAGGCAGGAAGAGGGGGCTCATAGCTGTGCCTGGGAAGCTCAGTGTCTTCACCTCCTAGCTGTAAGTGGCTGTCCCACACATGGGGGTAGGGACATGGGGCCCAGAGGTGCCTACCTTTAAGATGCAATACAGGCACAGTACAGTACTTGTTTTTTTTTTCTTTTTGGTCTCTGCTGCTGCCTGATTGCTTACTTCCAGTACATGTGGTATCTGGTTGACCAGTCAGTCCATAACTCTGGTGTTTGTATCTTTGAGGTTCTACTGTACTGCTAGGCAAAAGTCTCCAGCTCTGGTGGCTGGGTGCATATACACCATACATACCACATACACAAAACAGGAGCTTAAAGCAATTCTGTGATGATTACTGTAATTCCGAAGTCCAAAAGTATTGTTTATTCTGTCATAGGCAAACAGATATTTTAGCCAAAGAGCTATAGGAACTGAATCATAGAGTTTTTTCTGAAAACATCTATTCAATGTGCAATGGCAGTTAAAAAAAAGCAAACAGAATGTTAGGAACCATTATGAAAGGGGTAGATAAGAAGATAGAACATATGATAATGCCACTATGTAAATCCATGATATGCCCAAACCTTGAATACTGTGTTCTGGTCTGGTCACCCCATCTCAAAAAAGATATATTAGAATTGGAAATATATATATAAAGAAAGGCAACAAAAATGATCAGGGGCATGGAACAGCTTCCATACGAAAAAAAGATTACAAGGACTGAGATTGTTTAGTTTAGAAAAGAAAGACAAGGGGGGATATGAAAGGCGTCTATAAAATCCTGGATTGTGTGGAGAACATGAATAAGGATATGTTATTTGCCCCTTCATTTAACATATGAATTTGGGGGTCACCTGATGAAATTAATAGGCAGCAGGTTTTAAACAAACATAAGGAAGTATTTCTTCAAATAGTGCTTATTCACTCTGTTCAACCTATTGATAGGGAATTCTGTGAAGGCCAAAAGAATAATTGGGTTAAAAAAAGAATTAGGTAAATTCATGAAAGGCACATCCATCAATGGCTATTAGCCAAGATGGTCAGGGATGCAACCCCATGCTTTGAGACTGGACAACAGAAAATGGATCACTTGATAATTGTCCCATTCCGTTGATTCTCTCTGAAGCATCTGCCACTGGCCACTGACAGAAAACAGGACACCGAGTCAGATGGACCATTGGTCTGACCCAGTATGACCATTGTGTAATCCCTTCTCTCAATCTGGGATTCAAACAATCAATCATCTGACACCTAGCATGTCAGAAGTAGAACAAGCATTTTACAAGCAGGTAATTTCCCTCCCCCTTTCTAAAAGATTAAGGGTAGCACAGAACAACATATATTGACTTATAACATTGAAGTATAAAAAGAATTGTTAATGGTAATACTAAGACTTTTGATAGCTACATTTTTAATGATTTGTAATTGTGTATAGTGAATGAGTACAAATGAGGTAACAGTTAGGCCAAGATTCTACTGGAATAAGTATGGTTTTGCCAACTCTTCTTTTACATAGAATTGCTCATCTCCTTAAAATGTTATTGCTGACAGAACAAAGGTAACGTGCTGGAAGATGTAAATAAGAGATACACAAATGTGTAATGATAAATAAACACTCCCATCATTGTAATAATCTTTGTACATTTATGCGTTGTAAGGTATCATCTGAAAACTCAGAATTGTCAGGTCAATATTGTCTTGATAAAATGTGTGTGGCAACATTGTATATGAAGTTTAAATATTTACCTATGTAATGTTATTAATACATGTTCCAAACCACAGCAGAAGTTGGCTAACAGACCTGTCCCAAACAAAGGAATGTGTGCTCTGCTTAATTTGTATTTGAACTGTAAGCAGAGTTATCAAGCAGGAAGGGAAACAAAAGAAGCTCCAACAGTGAGGGAAATCTCCTGAATCTCAGCTAGAAATGTTTTCCAGTGAAGGGACTGACACTATAAAAAAAGGAGACAAAGTCCAAGGCACCCCTCCTTTCTCTCTCTGTCCCTCGATTCGCTGCACCAGAAAGGACAAAAGGAAGCAGCAATTGAACTGGAGAAGGGGTCCTGACCTAAGAAACGTGGTCAATAAGACTGCTCAGAGCATATCATGAAAAAAACGTTGTTTTCAATTTAACAGTTTGCTAAGTTAGGGACCAACTGCATTTTATCTTTATTTTTCTTGTAACCATTTCTGACTTTTTGCCTTACTTAAAATCTCTTTGTAATTAATAAGAACTTATTTTATTACTTTATCCAATCCAGGGTGTTTAAATTGAAGTGCCTAAGAAACTCCAATTGAGATGGCAAGTTATGTGCATATTATCTCTGTTAAAGCATTAACAGACTTTATATAATTTGTATTGTCCAGGAAAAGGCTGGGCAGTACAGGACAAACATTTCTGGGGGGGAAATCTAGGACTGAGGTTGTTTTGGACTCACTCTGCCATATAATTAAGGCTGGTAAGAGCCAAGGTGTGGCTAGCGGGCTGCAGCACACAAAGTCACATAGCTAAGAGTGTTTTGTACGCTGGAGGCTGTTTGTGAGCAATCCAAATGGGAGGCTACAGCAGCCAAGCATTGTAAAGGGCACCCCAGGTTAGAGGGCAGGGGTGAGACACCTATACACGAGTCTGGATTGTACCCTGGGTATGTCACACCCAGAACTGCAAAAACTGCTGGAAAAATACAGAAGTTGGGTGACTGAAGCTTGTGCATGCCTAATTGTTACCTAGCAGCTCTGTGCCCTTGGAGAACTCTGTGCTCTTGGGGAACCAGTACTCAGCCTGACTCATGAAAGATCTTCCCCCGACCCCTCCCAGCCTCTGCTTGAGCCAAAACCGATCAGACGAAAGACTTACAAAAAGCAATGGAAAAACAGGGAGAGACACACCTAAACTCCTGGGATAAGAATGACAGGATTAAGGAAACTCTCTTAGCTTCATTTGCACTGAAGATGGGACAAGGAGACATCTCCATTAGCATACAGAATGGAGAACAGAGATTCCAAGGCAAGAACCACACAGAACTCTGGGACCAGAAAAGCATTGCATGATGGGGGATCTCTGCTCCAGATGTTAATGAACCCACACCTGCATACACCCAGCTCAGCAGTTATCAGACCAATTCTAGTAATAAATCCTTTATTCGTACCCAAAATAGTGAAGCTCGCTAATTGCATTGTGAGCTCCCTCCAAGGAACTCCACCCAAAACCAGGAATTATCAACGCCCATGGTCTAGCCTGAACAAAACAACTTTGGTATACTTCCTTGTTTACACATAAACAAATCTAGTGTTCTACCTTGAACCATTGTTGTTTCTCTAAAAAAAACTCCTATCCATGCTCTAAATGTAAGTTAGATTTATTATTATAACTGTTTTGTTTGTTTGGCTCCCCTATGTTATTACCTGACAATAAATAACTTTCATGATTAAGCTGGTTGCTTCTCTCTCTCTCTCCCTCCCCGCCATGGTTTTTCCCCCCGCCCCTTTTTTTTTTTTTTGGTTTCTTCATTCACTCTGCAGCAAGGCTCCTCATACTTATGTTAAAAGATTCCTGCAGCGTCCAAATTTCCTGTGGGTTTTGCTCATCAAGTGGGCTACCACCATTACAATTGTAACATGAAAGTGGGGATAGGGATGTGCTGGACCTGGGACACAGAGGGTGCCAGTTTGGAAATGTTGCTCAACCCAATCTGCTTGGTGTGCTCTATTTCCGTACATTGCCCATGGCATATGAGAGTGACAACTTGGAAGTGCTGCTCAACCCAGTGTACTGGGCTCAGGGACGAATAAGTGGTCAGCTTGGGAGTGCTGATTGACCCGGTCCTCTCAGATGCGCTCTGTTAACGCTCTGCTAACGTGTGCGTGTGTGTGTTCATCTGATTCTGGGGTGGAAGAACCCAGCCCTGGGGAATCTGGGTCCTGTGGGATAGCTCCACTGAGAGGGAACTTGCAGCAGGGAGATGCAGAACTCCTTCTGAAAACAGAAGGGACACAAGTAATACATTGACAGAAGTATGGAACACCCCCCACAGCAGAAGAGTAACCTAATAAATGAGAATACCCCAAAGTAATGGGCAAAGCTGGTAACAGTAACATATGGGTTATCTAAAATCCAAAAGGCTGATAATCTTTATCCAATCAGTTTTTAGGATAAGTGATCTGTAATGCAGAACTATATCAGGGGTCGGCAACCTATGGCATGCGTGCCAAAGGCAGCATGCAAGCTGATTTTCAGTGGCACTCACACTGCCCAGGTCCTGGCCACCGGTCTGGGGGGCTCTGCATTTCAATTTAGTTTTAAATGAAACTTCTCAAACATTTTTAAAACCTTATTTACTTGACATACAACAATAGTTTATATATTAAAGACTTATAAAAAGAGAACTTTTAAAAACGTTAAAATGTATTACTGGTACGCGAAACCTTAAATTAGAGTGAATAAATGAAGACTTGGCACATCATTTCTGAAAGGTTGCTAACCCCAGAACTATATAAAAGAATATGGTCCCAAGCTGGAGAAACACTGAAGTAGAAACTGAAGAATGGCACTGAAGGACCAGGCTAAGAAATCAGAGAAGGTAAGGACTATCATGGAAGGTGGAAGAACTTTCCAGGGCCCCAAAATGTGGTCATTTGGGCCCATTTACCAATTCTATCTTGTCTGGTGTTTTTTCTCTGGCATAAATGTATGTTCAGACACTATAAAATGACAATAATTCTGTCTGAAATAATTAAGCCTAAATTGAATGCACTTGTGACTCAGTGTCTCAACTTTTACCCCTAACATCTCCAATAGTGATATCTATGCCTGGATCGTGCAGCAATTTTTTTTTATTTTTTGTTTAGGAGTTACCCCCTCAGCAAACACAATTTCTGAAGTGTGATTTTTCCTGTTCTGTTTTCCACACTTAAAGAAGGTCACGCCTTATTCACTTGGCTCTTCATGACATACTAAATGTATCCATAGTTCTTTCATATAATCTGTTCTTTAAGGCCTTGGTTACACTGGCACTTTATAGCGCTATAAAGCTGCCAGGAGTGCTGTAACTGCTACCCGTCCACACTGGCGAGGCACGTAGAGCGCTATAACCTCGGAGTTACAGCGCTACTGGTAATCCACCTCCGCACAGGGAATAAGGGCTGTAGCGAGTGCTAGAGCGGGAATGTGGACACCCACTGTACATTAATTGGCCTCCAGCCCATCCTATAACTCCCATTCAAGCCACTCTGGTCATCACTTGCAAACTCTTTTTTCCTGTCCTCAGGTGACCACACCTTTAAATTTCCAGGGAAATTTGAAAATCCCCTTCCTGTTTGCTCCAGCCAAGCATGGCGTGCTCTCAGGGAATCCTTGCAGGTGATCGTTCTGCTTGATCGTGACTCCACGTGCCATTCCTCCTTGCAATAGGCGATTCCCAGCGTGCAGCAATAGCGAAGTGCTGGACCTCATCAGCTGTTGGGGGAAAGAGGCTGTTCAGTCTCAGCTGCGGTCTATCCGCAGGAATTATGATACCTATGGGCAGATATCACAGGCCTTGGCGGAAAGAGGCCACGAGCAGGACACACTGCAGTGCCGTGTTAAGGTAAAGGAGCTTAGGAATGCGTATCACAAAGCCCACGAGGTAAACGGCCGCTCTGGGGCAGCCCCGGTGACTTGCAGATTTTATAAGGAGCTGGACGCAATACTTGGTGGTGATCCTACGTGCACTCCATCGACCACCACGGACACTTCCCAGCCCACCAGTGAAGTGAGGAGAGAAGAGGAGGACGAAGAAGAGGAGGAGGAGGAGGCAGCAGCGACCCAGGGCACGGAAGAGTCCCAGAACGCACGCAGCCAGGAGCAATTCTCGAGCCAGGAGGAGGGCAGCCAGCCGCAGTGTCTGGTGGTTGTGGGGTGCAGTGCAGCAGCGGATTGTGGAGGTAAAGCTGCTTTTCTTTTGGGAAAGCGGGCAGCTTGGGGTAGAAAGGGATGCTTGCATGCTTGCCTACATGTGGAATAGTGCACTGATGTAGTCTCTCACATCGTGATAATCGTCATCAGTAATCTCTTCAAAGGTCTCAATAAGAGCACTTGCAATGCGCCTGCGCAGGTTTCTTGGGAGAGCCAGCGTGGCCCCTGTCCCGGTCACTAGTCCCCGCCACTGTGCTATGAGGGGTGGGGGGAACATTGCTGCACAGAGGCAAGCTGCATATGGCCCTGGGCGGAAGCCGCATCTCATTAGAATGCCCTCCCTTTCTTCCTCGGTCACCCGCAGCAGCGAGATATCTTCCAAGATGAACACCTATGGAGAATGTTGGGACAGTGTTTAGAGTAGGGCTCCCACCACTTCCCTGCACTCCCCCCGAGCCACAGCACAGCACGGCAGGGAAACAATCATTCCCCCTGCATCTGGAGAGGACTCACCATGGCAGAGGCTCCGTTGCTGTCTGTGTGCTCTCTGTGGGACAGGCAAACAGGGAATGCGGGGGAATCATCGGCATGTCTGCTGTTTAAAAGGGAGCCACTGTTACATGTTTCATTTTCTCTGTGTAGGATCGACCTTGAGCCCTGTGCCATTGCTGTTATCAACAGCTGACAGGTTGAGGCGACTGAGGCAGAAGCCACAAAAGAGCAAAGAGGATCTAGTACAGCAAGTAATGCAACAGTCTGTATTGGAGAATCGAATTGCTCAGAAGTGGAGGGAGAACGAGAGCAAGTTGAGGGAGAAGGCGTGGCAGGAGAACGCGATTCACAGGCGGGAAACCACCAATAAGCTGTTCTCATTACTGCAGCTTCAATTAGAGACTATGCAACGGATTGCCACCATTCAGGAGGAGAAGCACCGCGCTCGCCACTCCCTTTATCATTTGCCCCAACACCCTTCCCCTTTTGGCCCTCTGTCCCCTCCGGCCCACTATCATCAGCTATCTGGTTATTACCACTCACAGCTGCCTCCAACCCCCCTGTCTTCACCGACCAACCCCCAAACCCAGGACCCTTATCCACTGCACTCAATCCCTAATAACATGCCTTATTGCCCTCCGCAAATGGGATCCAGAGGACACAGCAACTTGGAGGGCATTAGAGAGTCTGAGATCTGGACATATTCCCATCATCGGACTCCCATCCCACCCCAAATGCACCTTCCCCCGCTTCCCCCACACATTCATCATAACCTTTTCTTTCAGCAACTGATGTAGCTGTTGAATAAATGAATTGTCTTTTTAATAAATGAGTTTCTTTATTCAGTGTACATAGATTATTAATGGCTACAGAAAACCAAATGCCTTTTCCTATTAAAAGAATACACCCTCCCTCCCTCTGCACTTCCCATTAGAACTGGCTTTCAGCCTCAGAATGCTCCCTCAAGGCATCACTGATCCTAACAGCCTCGCGCTGGGCCCCTCTAAGAGCCCTGCTCTCTGGCTGTGCACATCTGGCCTCCAGGTGTTAAACCTCCAAGGACCATGCCTGAGTGAAGCCTTCGCCCTTCCTCTCACAAAGATTATGTAGGGCACAGCATGCGGAAATAACCACGGAGATACTTCCCTCAGCCAACTCTAGCTTCCCATAGAGACAGCGCCAGCACGCTTTAAGATGCCCAAAAGCACACTCCACAGTCATTTGACACCAACTAAGCCTGTAGTTGAACCTTTCCTGGCTGCTGTCCAGGCTCCCTGTGTAGGGTTTCATGAGCCAGGGCATTAAAGGGTAAGCAGGGTCGTCAAGAATCACGATGGGCATTTCGACTTCCCCTACAGGGATCCTCTGGTCTGGGAAAAAAGTCCCGGCTTGCAGCTTCTTGAACAGGCCGGTGTTGCGGAAGATGCGTGCGTCATGCACCTTTCCAGACCAGCCTGCGTTAATGTCAGTAAAATGCCCCCGGTGATCCACAAGCGCCTGGAGAACCATGGAGAAGTACCCCTTTCGGTTAATGTACTCGTCTGCTAGGTGGTCGGGCGCCAGAATAGGTATATGGGTCCCATCTATCGCCCCTCCACAGTTAGGGAAACCCATTTCTTCAAAGCCAGCCACGATGTCATGCACGTTATCAAGACTCACGATTTTTCGTAGCA
The DNA here is from genome assembly GCA_007922305.1 of Dermatemys mawii. Taxonomy (NCBI): domain Eukaryota; kingdom Metazoa; phylum Chordata; order Testudines; family Dermatemydidae; genus Dermatemys; species Dermatemys mawii. The sequence goes on from ML677363.1 coordinate 15,890,651, forward strand.
GGATGCGATTAATGGCCCTGTACACTTGCATCAACACAACTCCAACGGTCGACTTTCCCACCCCAAAGTGGTTGGCCACCGATCAGTAGCTGTCTGGGGTGGCCAGCTTCCAGATCGCAAAAGCCACCGGCTTCTCCACCAGGAGGCCAGCTCTCAAGCTGGTGTCCTTGCGCTACAGGGCGAGGGCGAGTTCAGCACACAGTCCCATGAAAGCGGCTTTTCTCATGCGAAAGTTTTGCAGCCACTGCTCATCGTCCCAGACTTGCACGACGATGCGATCCCACCAGTCACTGCTTGTTTCCCGTGCCCAGAAGCGGCGTTCCACGGCCTTGAGCATGTCCGTTAATGAGACAAGAAGCTTCGTGTCAAATGCGTTCACCGCTTCAATCTCATCTTCAGACCCATCACTGTCACCTTGCATATCAAAGATTAACTCCACTGCACACTGAGATGTGCTGGTGACAGTCGTCAGCATGTTCCTCAGCAGTTGGGGATTTATTGCGGCAGACGGAAATGGACGACGGAGCGTGCCTTGCTGAAACCGTTGAAAGATGGCGCCTGAGGTGGACGGAAACACAGGGATTGCTGGGATATGCCACGAAGCATCATGGGTAGTTGGAACAGGATGCAGAATGCCCCGCAAGCGATGCCCCCTTACCACAAGGCATTGCGCCAGATCAGGAAGAGGTGCTCTGTGGGACACCTGCCCTAATGCGCTGCTCTTAATGCCGTCTGAAGTGCCGCAAATGTGGCCATGCTATACCACTGGCGTGTCTCAGTGTGGACACGCGATAGCGCTATACCTATTGTTGTATACGAGGACCGCTATAACCAAAAGCGCTATAATCCTGTAAGTGTAACCACGGCCTAACTCTCTGGAAGAACTGGGTAACACTCAGGAACACCGCCTACAGAAAATGAATCAGAGTATATACACTACACAAACATTTGAAACATCAAGCTGTATACATTCCTAAACTGAGTGAGTGTGTGATTTTATTGCTGTAACTTTTGTCCTTCCCTCGCCTCACCTCTCTTTCCACTATAAGTTATCTTCACTTTCTGTGCTCATGTAAAGATTAATCTCTTTACAGAACAAATAAAAAAACCCTGAAGTGCTTAAATTTATAGGGCAAATGAATACACTTTTTCAGCATGCATTCATTTTAACCTTCATACACTGTACATACTTGTTCCATGTAATGAAAGTTCCTCTCTGTGTCGAGATGCCAAGACCAGCAATTTGATTCATTTGTAGTCCTGCAGCTAAAAGTAAAAATATATTTTAAAAGCTGAGAAATCACTTTTATGCTAATATTATAACATGACATAAACAAAAACCTTATGGAAAGTTAGGAAATTAGTCAACATATGTAATAAATACTAGATTTTTTTACATTGGACAGCTCAACAAGTGACATAACTGTTGAAATAACCAAGTACACAGCACGGATCAGCAGAGCTAGAACAATTTGGTCCAAAATAGTTGGACACATAATCCTGGATTTTACAAAAGCAACGTCTGCACATTGGCCCTTTCGTTGCCTACATTATTATTAGGCAATCCCTGTAGGCCTATTCAGGAAGGTATCATGAGGGGAAGACAGATATTGTGCCCCCATGGCAGAAGTAATGAGGCTTTCAATAGGACATTCTAGATACCTCTGGAGCATAACATATGGTAGATGAAAAGCAAGGAAGTCCCATAAATCACTTTTGTGTTGCATGGAAAATGAAGAGGCTTCACCCTGATAATTTAGGGCTTATGGATATTATTAGTTTGTGGAAACACTCTTACAGACAAGGTATCCCTGCCCCATGGAGCTCACAAGTCTAAGAAAAAAATAATTTGTAATTGCTGAGCTACAGAAGGGGACTTAGTATAATAATTGAAGCTCAATGAGGCAGAGGTCTTTCAAATGAACATTTCTAGAATGAAAAGCAAACATACTAAATGTGGTCTAAAATTTATATTTTGTAAATGAACACTTTTATAAAATCTAGAAATAGAAATATCTTCACTTTTTTTTTCTAAATTCCAGTGAAAACAGCTGTTTTAAACCAACTTTTCCTCAGAGTTTAAACCCAAACACTGCAACTTTAATAACCTGACTATGCAACTGACATCACTGATTTGCATTATTTATGCTGAGAAAAAAAATCAAAATACAGAAAGTGAACAAAAAGCATGATTAGCAACATGCAAACTGGATTTTAATATAGATAGCAGTAATGTAAGAAATGTCTGTTTACTACATATGATTTTTAAATTGACAATTAAAAAAATTAATTTAATTGTAGAATATTTGCTGAGTGACTTACTAATTTTGTTATGACACCTTTCGCGTAACAAAGTTATTTTATTTTAAGTTTAAAAGTAGTATTCCAGAAATTATACAAATGTTTAAGGACAAAATTTTGTCTTCACGTATCATGAAGAAAGCTCTGGTTGATTTCAAAGGGGCTTACATGCAAGATGTCCAAAGGCTGAATTTCACCCGAAGGATGTGTTAAGAAAGCCCATTTAAACTGAAGGACTATACACGGTGAACCAAAATTAGTACTAATTAGAGATTTTTGTTGCTCTCTGGTAAGTTATTACTGAAAGCTTCATTAAAATTACAGCATTGGGCCTTATTTAGTTAACACATGCTCATGTGAAAATTTTCATGCAGTAAGTTATTATTAGATACCTAAGGGTTTACAGGATTAGGTCATTAGACAGTTCTTAAGGTATTTGTAGTTTCCTATTCAGCAATATTAATATGTTTTCAGGAGATGACGTTGCATAAATACAAAAACAGATTAAATGGTTTTAGTTAACGTCAGCTACCATTCTTTGATTTCTTGAATAATTACCTTTTACTGCCTCTTTTATTACATCTTTGATCTGAGTCCACAGAACTTCAGGGTCTAGTTCAACCCAGCCAAGATGAGGATGAAGTGTTTCTACCTGTTTACAAGAAGTATAATATTAACTATGAACAGTAACAATACTATGAGCGTCCAGGCTCCTGCAGTACACACAATAGGGCACAGTATACATCCCTACTGTAACTCCACTGACACACTGGAAGAATATTAGAGATGGATCTCACCCCATAACATTTAAAATGTTCCCTTTAATAAGCCTGTAGTACAGAAGGCTTCATCCCCAAATCTTTAACTAGCCTTCCTGCTCACTGAACTGGAACAAGTAGGCTCATTTAGGTTTTTTGCTAGGCAGGAGAAAATCCTGTCCCAATTCTATTCATGTTTTCAAAGCAAAAAGAGTTAGTTTTTGTTGCACTCCAGCAGCAAGAAAATTCTGCTCAGAAAACTGAGAAAGAGGAAGTAGTCTTAAATCAAAAAGGTACGTTTGTTGCAAGTTTAACAATTTTTTTAAAGCCATACATATTAAAAGGGATTTTTTATTTCTAAACATCTGCTCATTTATTCTATCATAATTATGTTGTTATTTTACAACTCCCACGTAAAATTAGGAAAAGTAGATAAAATCTAAAAGTATATACAAAGCATGTTGTTATCTTGGCTCTTCTATTTTTCCCCCGCAAACAATAATATTCCTTATTTTAGACTGATTTAAGCCAGCAGGCAGGAAACCATAATTAAAATCAATTATTTAAATCTTGGTTGGTAGTTTTAATTTTTAGTTATTTTCCTAAAGAAAGATTTATTCTCTTTTGTTGGTATACATTACTACTACTTTTTTCTAACCAGGATACACTATATCGGTACACATTTATTTAAACAACTATATAGTCTAACATACATTTATTCAGATTCTAATTTTTTTTTTTTGTTAGAAACTGGTAAATGACTAAATTTGCAAGGCCTTATACTCAACATGATGGCATTTCTGTTTGTCTGTAACATGATGACTTTTGAACACCACATCCAACGAAATACAACATTTCTGGGAATGATCCAGGTCTCCATGGGTAGAATCCTATTGATTTTGGGTAAAATCAGAAAACTGGATTGGTGGACATGTGGATCCTCCCATCTAAGAGCTTCAAGCACTTCTGCAATCCTCTATAGATCAAAGAAATGATTGACACCAATTAACGCCTTCCAGCATAACAATACCTCTATTATCTCAGATCATCCTCCCAAGAGAGTTTAACAAGTTGACACCCTGAAAGCAGGCTGGTTGGGGAGGAGGGAAAGCAGGGCAGTTGCCCTGTGCACCAACTTCCAGAGGGTGCTGGACCATTTTATTTCCCACCCCGCTGATAACTGTGGGGTCACTGAAGAGAATTTCTGCCCTGGCCAGCAAATTGGCTAGGGTCACTCCTTCCCAGAGAGCTAGAAGAGAAATTATAATGATGGGGGAAAGGAGGCACACTGAGCCATGGACAGAGGAAGAAGGGGGAAGCTTGGGATGGGGGCCACACAGAGACCTTGCACGGAGGTGAGAGGGGAGTGGGGGCACACACAAAGCCCCTGGCATGGGGACAGAATGGGGGGGGGGGCAGACACACCCTGGTATGAGGGAAGAGGCACACACAGATCCCCTGGTAGGGCAATAATGTAAGATCCTGAAGTGTGGCTGAAGGGGAAAATGGGGGGAATGAAGGCAAAGAGGAATGGGGGACATATTGGCACACAGCCACTGGCACGGGAGAAGTGGAAGCAAACAGAACCTCCGTAATGGTACTGGGTGAGATGAGATGCACAAGTCCCTGAATTTGAGGGGATAAAAAATTGGCACACAGAACTTATTGGGTGAAAGAGGAATGCAAGAAGCTCTTGGCGTATGCAATGAATTTGGAACGAGGCAACGAAGTGTGTAACCCCTACTTTATTCAGTGATGATTAATTTTTTGAATGTGATTTGTGTCAAGCTTCATTTGGATAGAAACTGAAATTCACTTAAAATGCACAAAAACATTTTAAAACTGTTTCTGTATCTGCAGAAGAAGCTACTGCTGTCAAAAACTTGTTTAGAACTTCAGCAAACTCTGGCTCCTGGTACTTAGCCTGTGACTTCCACCAATTCAGTGGTTTGTCATTCTTTAAAACTTCAGTAGCAAACATGTACTGCTTAAAATTTTTTATTCAATTTAAATGATTCTAGAGATTATACCAAATTTAGGCCTTAACAGATTGTCAATTTAAAATTCAAATATAAACTGGTTTATTTTTTAAAAGGAACATGTATTTTTATAAAAAAAATTTTAAAAATCCAAGTTAAAAAAAGTCTTTAAATCACTGATTTTTATTTACCTTGTTCCTGGCCTAAGAACAAGAAAGGTTGAGGGGTTTTTGTTTGTTTATTTTTAGTAGATTGACAAGAGAAAAAAAAAACATGCCACAAGAAATAATTAAAATGACAAACCAAAAACTTTTACTCCCAACATGATGAAAGTAACAAACCTTGAGTCTTGTCAGTTTTTAATTGTGAAACTTTTCTAAAGGTCTGTATAGGTTAAAAGAAAGACTGCCCATAGCTTTGGACATACAGATTCCAATCACTGAATTCAGAAGCATGGTACCTGTCATATACTAAAGTGGTTTCTACAGTCTCCACACATCAGGTATGAACAAATAGGTCAAATACTGAGGGCACGTCTTCACTGGCAACGTTAAAGTGCTGCCACAGCAGCGCTTTAACGTGGCTTGTGTGGTCGCAGCATAGCACTGGGAGAGAGGTCTCCCAGAGCCCTAAAAAAAAATCACCTCCATGAGGGGAATAGCTCCCAGCACTGGTGCACTGTCTATACTGGCACATTACAGAGCTGAAACTTCAGCGCTCAGGGGTGTGTTTTTTCTAATCCCTGAGCGAGAAAATTGCAGTGCTATAAGTGCCAGGGTAGACAAGCCCTGAGAAATGTCCCTACCGTATTTTCTCCTGTAATGTTCTCCAAAATGAGAAACTCACAACTCTGTTTTGAACTCAGCATTGGACGTTGAGTTGAGTGCTGTTCCAAACTACCCTCACACCCTCACTGATGTATCTCAATCCTAACTTGCAATAATTCAGTGTGTGTTGATCTTGTACCAGGTTTAGAAAGCAAAAACAACCCATTTACCAACCTCTGTGGCAATTCTGTCATGTACACAATTGAGCATGAAGACAAAAAAATCACCAAACTTATCTGAGAGTCAGTCCCAGTCTGCACTAAAACCGACATTTCTAAAAATTGCTTCATTCAGCATCACCAAGAGTAGTCTCAAACATTTTTTTAAAAAGCATTTGAAGATAGTTGTGACCAACCTATCATGCCCAGTCCACCCATCTATACAATGTTTTTTTAAAGCTGCTTTAAGAGCACACAAAAAACAGGCTTTCTGTAGCACAGATGTGGCCTTAGAACAGGAACTGACAACCCACTAGAATGCTACTGAATTATAATCATGGAAAATTAAAAACAAATTTCAGCACATCATTTTCAACTGCAAAACACATGAAAGTGCTTTTATGCTAACTGTTTAACCGAATTACCACCCAACTGTTTCTTCATGTATGAGGGGTCACAGATGTTTTAACTGCATTAGAATATAGCTACCAGATCAGCACCTTGAGTTGGACGGCAGAGTTCTCTCTAAGGACTAACAAAAGTTATTTTTAGTGAGCATTAGCCAATTCTGTGTTAAAGAAAACTACAAAACTCTATCAAGAGTAAAACTGAACATTAAAAACCAAATCCAATGTCTATTCAAAATTGTAATACTATCCAGTCTAACAAAAAAGCTAACAAAATATATTTTTCTTATCAAGGACAGATAGAATTATCTCTTCTTTAGAACTTAACGCATTTGAAGTTCACCTTACTACTAATTCTATCAGTATATTATTGATAGAGTAAATTAAAAATATAAAAGGCTAAGAGATTCTTGCATCCAAATTGTAGGAATGTTCAAAAGAAACAACAGGCAGTTTTTATGTCTAATGCAGACATTTGAGCCCTGCCTGTGACCAATATAAAGTTCCATTTAAGTACTTATGCTGCATCCCAGTCATGTTCATCATGACATATCTGCACTCACACTCTACTGGGAAGAAAATATTAAACAGTAGCCACTAATTCATAGTATAATTTAATTATGCTACTTTGCAGTTATGTACTACCTTTCATTAAAGGATGTCAAACCACTTTGCCAACATTAAGCTTCACAACACAACTCTGCTATAGGCCTTATTATACCCATAGAGAGTTAAATTGAAGGAGAAAGATACTAGATAACTTGTCCAAGATGAGTTAAAATAATCTTCAGAGTTGAGACCGCAACCTAATGCTCCTAACCCCTAATAATCTCCCTACAACAAGTGCATACTTCTCGCTTCCATCTTCCCAAGAAAGAAGCTTTTCATCATCATAATTAATGTATTTCAGTCTATACACAGGCAAACATAGAAGGATACCTTCATCCATTCTTGCTCCAGAACATGGCTGGCTGCCCACATTTTACTGTGACAATTACCCAGAAAGTATATTAAAGATGAAAATCCTGGCAGTCCAGGATTTGCTATATTCAATCTTCAGCCAACTACTCCTGAAGGAATTCTATGCCAAAAAATTAAAATTCTGCAAAATTCTGCATATTTTAAATGTGGAGGCTCCAGCATGGCTGTGGGGAGCACAGGCCACTGACCGCACGGAGGTGGGAGACCACCCTGTAGCGCCTTCCCTCCCCCACTGGGACACGGACTCGGTGGTAAGGCTGCACCTGACTCTGACGCACCTGCCCCAGAAACACCCCAGGTCCTGCCCCTCCATACTATGCGCATCAAGATAGCAAGTGAGACAGACAGCGTATCTCACACATGCCCAGCTCTGGCCCCCAAGTCAAGGTGTGGGGCAAGCAGGCTCAGCCCGCCAGGATCCAAGTGTGGAGGGGCTTACCATGTGGGAATCCAGGTGGGGGGCAATCTGGGTGTGAGTGGCTCACTGAGAGAACTGGATGCACAGGGGCTCATTGAGGGGTTCCGGTGCAAAGGGAATGGGACTCTGCAGGAGGGGTCCAGGTAAAGGTGGTTGGGGCACACTGGGGCGGTCTGGGTGCTAGGGGATTGGTAGAGTGGAGGTCCGGGTGCAGCTGGTTGGGGCTCAGTGAGGTGGGATTCTGGGAGCAGGGGCTCGTCAAGGTTAGGGTTTGAGTGCAAGCAATGATCCGAGTGCAAGGGTGGTCGTGGGGGTCCAAAGGCAGGGGGAAGAGAGACTCGGTAGGGATCCAGGTGCAAGGGGGCATAATGCTTGATGCAGGAACCTGCGTGCAGGGGGTGAAGTTTGGTGGGGTTTCAGGTGCGGGGGGCTAAGTCAGGGGGTTGGGGGGCACATAGGGGGGTTGGGCAGACGGAGGAGCAGCTCCCTGTAAAGTAACCCCTCCCCCCATGGCTGAGGAGTGATGGGGGTAAAAAGGGGCAGGGGTGCAGAACTTCCTGCAGCTAGGGGAGGTTTCTAGGGGTGGGTCTAACCCAGCCCCCGCCACTCCTTGAAGTTCTGTCCTGCCCAGCCCAGTTGGGACTAGCAGCTGAGCCTGTGCAGGGTACAAGGCACTGGCAGGGGCATCCCCAGCCTCGCCCTACCCACCCCAGTGATTTACCTCTCTTCCAGCTGCTCCAGACACTCAAAACAATGTGTCTGAGCTGCTGGGGAGAGACACGTGACTGCTCAAGACTTTCCTTTGCTTCCCTGTCAGAGAGTCATTTTTCTGTGGGGAAGCAAAGAAATCTATGGGGGACATGAATTCTGTACATGTGCAGCTGCACAGAATTCTGCCAGAAGTAAATATCAAAAGCATTTTGGTAACCAGTGGGACCACGGATCAGCCTCCAGTGAAGACACAGCATTTGTTTCTAGCCCTGATAGTTAAAAGACATGAAAAATAGTTCATTCTGAGAACCATCTTGGTTCTCCCTCACTTGAATTTTTATTTGATTTTAGCACCCAGTAGCTCTAAAAAAAGATTGAGCTAGAAACCCATGTTTTATGCCAATTCACAGATGGGTGTTTGTGGCACAAAATGCAGGGGCTGTTAAATGATTAGAGTTGTTTGAGCAAAAAAAGCAAATAGCACAGGTGAGTGAACACAAGTAGATTTTGCTAGCAAGCAGAGGGAATATAATTACACTTCATTAAGCACTGCCTAGTAGATTTCTGGTTGGCTTAAAAAATTTATTTTAAAAAGACTTCTTTGACTGGCTTTAAACCCCAGGGGGTCAAATCCCAGCAAGCTCTGTCTTTATAAGAGATACATGGAGTAACATGTAATTTAATATATGTTTCATATGTATGTGGTTTGTTATGTGAAGTGCAAAAGACAACTGTATGAGAGTTTATAAACCAAAGGCCTGTCTGCTCTGCATGGATATTCCACAAGGGTGGCCAAACTCACTTACCCTCAAAGCCACATATGATAATCTTCAGAAGTTCAAGAGCTGGGTGCACCTGCCAGGGCTTCTGCTCTGTGGCAGGTCTTCAGGGTGGGGAGTTTGGGGATTCTGCACTATGAGGTCCACCTGCCGGGGCTTGGGTCTTCTGCCCTGTGGCAGGGGAGGGAGGGTGTCTCAGGGCTTCTTCAGGCCCATGGGAAGAGCCTGCTGGAACTAGGGGCTGAAGACCTGCCAGGCACCTCCCATGGGGCTGAAGCCTCACCACCTGTCCAGGGCAGAAGCCCAGAGTTCCTCCTCAGTCTGGTAGGCAGAAAATGTGGGGGAGAAGTGTGTGGGGCTCAGCAAGCCACATGCAGCTCTGGAATTGTGATTTGGCCACCCCATATAGCACATTCAGGCCTTGCTTACACTGGCACTTTATAGCGCTATAAAGCTGGCAAGAGCGCTATAACCTACTACCCGTGCAGACTGGCAAAGCACGTAGAGTGCTAGAAGTCCGTGGTTATAGTGGTCCTGGTAATCCTCCCTTCCCAGAGGATTAACAGCTGTGGCATATTGAGTGATGTGCTTTAGCTCCAGTGTAAACGAGTAGCAACAATACGGTGCTTTGAGTGATCTCTGGAAACACCCCTAAGCAATTTAAGCTAATTGTCCTCTCTTTCCTTTGTTTGGAACTTGGCTGGAGGAATGCAGAAGTTCCTTTTCAGAGCTTATCTGTAACTCAGCAAATCAACAATGCAAATATTTACCAAGTGGGTGAGAGAGAAGCAGAAGATTAGGAGGATTTGCATTTCAAAGACAGTTTGCTGACACTCTCAGCACTCCAAAAACCCACTCACACTCTCTCCCACCACATACACACAACACACTCCCCCGCTCCTTTGAAAAGCACGTTGCAGCCAGCTGAATGCTGGGATAGCTGTCCATAACGCACCACTCCCCATGCCACTGCAAGTGCCGCAAATGTGGCCATGCCAGTGCAGTTGTGGCTGTCAGTATGGACACGCTAGAGCGCTTCCCCTGGAGCTGTATGCAAGGACGGGTATAACTGAAAGCGCTATAAAGCTGTAAGCGTAACCATGACTTTAGTATGAGAAGGGCAGGAGTGAAAGTAGATATAGGCACTTACTGGTTCAGGGCTGGGTTGGGGCCTCAGGCAGAAGGGGCGAGGCTGGGGGCGGGGAGGTCAGAGCCAGTCCCAGCGCCCCGTACTGGTAAGTGCCTGTAGCTGTTTCCTCCCCCGCGCCCCGGAAAAGGGAAGGGGACTTCAATGTTGCTCTGCCCCTACGGGCAGGGCCTCCATCGTTAAAGCGCTGCCGCAGCAAGTGACCGTCCTTAAATGACCCCTTTTGCCTCTGGCCAGGGCTCGTACAGACCCTACCAGCAGAGCCCCGACTGCGGGGGCGCGCGCACGGTCATTAAAGTGCTGTCTTGGCAGCCCTTTAACGTGGGGTGACTGGAGGCCTGTACAGGTTCTACCGGCCCACTTCCACCCCGGAGAAGGGGCTTCACCAGGGTTTCCTTGGCTAAACCATCCCTTCCCCACGCACAACACGCTGCGTGTCGCTCCCGCTCTCACGCATTGGGGAGGTGTCTGGGGATCCTCCGTGATAACACTACCGCTATGCAGTTTGACCTCCCGGGCAGGAGCAGCGGGCAGAGGAGGCGCCGGGCTTTGCTGGTGAAATCTCCGGCGCCCCAGCAATGAAGCTGGCTGAGGCAGGGTCAGAGCCACCGGCGAGCCGCTCTCCCCGGGGAGGGGCGGGACCGGCCCACGCACGGCGGTGCCAAGGGAGGGCTGACAGCAAAGCCCCGTCCGGAGAAGCTGCCGGGGGAGGACGAAGGGAAGCGCGGGTTAGCGCGTGCCCGCAAGGGGAAGAGGAACAAGGTTCCCCTCGCGTGGGGCTGAGCGCCTACCCCAGCCGCTTTCCCTCCGTTACCTTCTTGCTGCTGGCGCCTCTGACTGTGGCCGTCTTGTCGTAGACGTGGCAGCGCAGACTCATGCTGCCCACATCGACCCCCACCACGTAGGTGGCGGCAGCGCTCGCCAGCCCTTCGTTGCCGCGCGGCATCCCCCCACAGAGCGGCGGCGGCGAGTGGGCTTGACGCGGGCATGCGCGCTGACTGAACCGGCTCGGCTCACCCTGCCGCGAGCGAACGACAGACCGGCGGTGTCGCCGCGCCATGGCCGGACCTCAGTGGGGCCTGGCCGGCGGAGCGGGGCGGGGTCGGCGGAGACAGCTAGGAGTGGCCGGCGGCAGGAGCGAGCGGGGCAGGGATTAGGCAGAGTCCGGGGGAGGTAAAATTCCATGCTCGAGACAAAGACAAACGCTGGATCCTGCCCGCGTTGGGCCCAACGGGGTCCCCTGAACGAAGCCCCCGCCGAGTCCCTGCTGGTGCTTTAATACACAAACTGAACCCCGAGCCGGGAGCCGGCCGGCAACTGACGAGCCACGTGTGCTGAACCCTGTTCTGCCGCAGGTCACTCCACCCTACCTCTTCTTGCCCCCGCTCCGCCCAAGCTCCACGTCTCCCTGCCCAGCGCCTCGTGGACGGCTGATCCGGCCGGCTGGGGGCACGGAGGGAGGCTGCCGGTGAGTGCTCAGCACCTACCATTTTTCCCTCAGCATCTACAGACTCGGCTTTTATGGCCCCAAAGCCCCGCCTCCTGCCAGTACAAGCCCGGTGCAAAAACTCACATCCTGCCAGTTTTTCCTTCCCGTCCCCAAATTCTGATGCCCAGTCAGAGGAGTGGAAGCTCCTGCTACAGCAGTCAATCTGGATGGTAATAGGTCTTGGCACTGCAGCACATCTGCTACAAAGTCCCACATGCAGCTCCTGATCTAGACAGTGTGTGACCCAAATCTTGAGTTTACCCCACAAACAGAGAACAAGTATGGATGCTGCTGCTGCTACACACAGCAGTCTGACAGATACCCTGATTTGGCACCTTCAATCTGCCAGTTTTTAGGCCCAACTCCCCAAATTCCAGAATATGATTAGCCACTCTTATTGCACTTTAAAAATCTGGACACTAATATTCTCTATCCTAGTAGAGCTGCAAAAACTCATCTTCGTCCAAACTGGTCACAAATTCCAAAATTGTACTATCTTTTTGTATTATCTGCATCATTTAAGGGAAATGAAGGAGACACTGATATATAGCAATATAAATCAGAAGTTAGGAACTGTAGAAAATTGATAATGGGAGTCAAGAGACACAAGAAGAAATCTATGGCCACCAGCATCAAGGATATTAAGAAGTTTTTGAAAGGCCAAAATCCATTTGCTGTGGATGTAAGATCTTAACTGCAGTTTCTGCTAAAAACTTTTCATATAGGTCCAGAGTCCATAGCTTACCCTGGATACGAGAGCCCACTAACAGAACAACAATATACACGACTATGAAAAAGCTGAGGTAAGCAGATAACCTTATGTGTGTTTCAAGTCACTGAGCAGAGTTAGCATAACTCCGAACGTAATAGGGCATTCTTATCATGAGTTATGGACACATGAAGCACTGAGAAATGCCTCAAAGTTAACTAAAGCGGGGAGGAGATAGTGGTACAAAACCCCTCAGATCCTAGACAGAGTTTGGGGAGAGGCCTATGATTGGCATGCATTATGACTCCCTCCCCTCCCAGATGAATGCTAATCCTAGCCCACAGAAATGCAAGGGTAAACTGATAAACAATTGTTATTGTTAAGTACTAATTACTGCCTTCTTGCTTTAAATCTCCAGGAATGCACCTATTGGTCAACCGAGAGAGCTGCTATCTATTGCCCTGGACTCCAAAATTAGGATTTAACCTATATACTTTAATAGATATAGTTTGAGGGTAATTACTTGTGTGTCAGCAATATGTTAATTTTGGCCATGGGCAGAGCCATTATGTAATCTTTTAGAGTGACTATTGGCTTATTTAAGATTAGCAGCTGTGTTAGTTTGTATCCATAAACAAAACAAGGAATATTTGTGGCATCTTAGAGACTAATCAATTTATTTCAACATAAACTTCGTGGTAGGCTATAGCCCACTGGCTTGTTGTGTGCGCATCTTGTCTTGCTGCTAGAACCTATCCCAGGGCATAGGAAAAACCATCCCTGTTTCTCCTCTCCGCCCCATGAGCACCATATATAACCTATTGTAATTAATTGTTCTGCAGTGTCTCTGAGCCTAATAAGCAAAGTGACACTCCGCCATGCTATGCGTAATAAACTCCTGTGCTTGACTCTACACGGTGTGGATTCCATTTCTTCAGTTTTTAAAATACGTTAAGAACAAAAAGAAGTTGCCAAAGGTATTATTAGTCCATTACTGAATCATAGGAGATTAGAGTTAGAAGACAATAGTCTGGGAGCTGACCTTATGTGTGAAGATGGAGGCAAAAAACGCATTGAGTACTTCAGCTTTTTCCACATCTGGCACTAGGTTGTCTCCCCATTCAGTAACGGTCTCACACTTTCCCTGACCTTGTTGCTAACATACCTGTAGAAACCCTTCTTGTTACCCTTCACATCCCTTGCTATCTGCAACTCCAATTGTGCTTTGGCCTTCCTGATTACACCCTTGCATGTTCGAGCAATATTTTTATACTCTGCCTAGTCATCTGTCCAGTTTCCATTTCTTGTAAGCTTCCTTTTTGTGTTTAAGCTCACTGAAGATTTCTCTGTTAAGCAAGCTGGTCTCCTGCCATATTTGCTATTTTTTCTGCACATTGGGATGGTTTGTTCCTGCGTCCTCAATAAGGCTTCTTTAAAATACAGCCAGCTCTCTGGACTCTTTTCCCGCTCGTTTTAGAGAATAGATTGGAAAAGTCATCTGAGGGAAGGGATCAGAAGACTCCATTGACTGGAAGACCAGGGATGCACTGATGGATGAGGGTTCCACAACCACCACTCCCAAGAGGAGGGGACATGTGATGGTGATTGGAGACTCCTCTCTTGTAATCCAAAAAAGGTATGTTCTCCATTTATGGTAATCTTCACCCTTAGGGATAGATTACCATCTAATCATTTGAGTTACAAGGAGAGAATTTACACAGAACCCCATAATGCTCCTCCACTTCCCCTCTCTATATTCTCCATTCTCTTCCATCCCTTTTTCCCTTAATCACTCCTTTCTTAGCCTCCTTTATTAATGTAGTTACTTTATAACTGTTCATTCTTGGTGACTCTCAAGAAGTCCCTTCTGGATGGGGGCTGCTTTAGCTATAGAAGAACTACGCAGGTGCTTAATAGAGGGCAGATTTTTGGGCAGCTGCCTAGGGTTGCAGATTCATAAGAGGCAGTATGCTGCTACCTCCTGATCAACTCGCATTCATAAGCAGCAAAAAGGAACTTAGGGATAGCTGGGCCCACTCCATACCTTTATGCCCTTGGGTTGCGACACCAGGACAGAGGTGCAGTTCCAACGGACACTACTGACTAAGGGAATTCAAACTTGACGCCTGGGGCACATGGACTGCAAATGAAATAATTATGGACAAGCACTGAAAGGAGAGGATTCTCTCCCACCTCCCCAACCCCAAATAAGAATGGAAGAAAATAATGCAATTGCTTTTTAAAGTTTAAAATACTTTTTAAAATGTTGAGGTTTGTGACACTGATCATTTTATGTAGCAACCTGTTATTTATTCAAAGAACAAAACAACTATATGTTTCTTTCTTTAAGGAGTTTATAAGCATCTCAGTTTGTATCTTCAGTGCATGTTCTGTCTATTTTGTTCAAGGGTTTGCCTGACAATATTATTTGCCTGACAGAGGAGAATGTTATTACACTGCTCTGACTGGGAAACATCTGCAGAGCTCTATGGTCCAAGTATGGGAAATGGCTTCATACCGGAATGTCATTTCACTGATATTACTTTTCCAGGTGCCTTCATGTCAAGAGATCATATAGTGTACTCCTTGGAAAAAATCTTTTAACTTATCATTCTTGACTATTGAGCTCTTCATGGCCTTTCAGGCACCTCTAGGCTTTACAGGGTTACAACAGCTCATATGGGGGCCCTAGCCCTATGCTCTCCCACTACAGAATCAATTGTTATCTTCTGACTGCTGCTCTTAACTAGCAGCAGAAGCTCAAGCAACGTTAGCAAATCCTCAATAGTTAGTTGAAGGTGTTTCATTTGTAACTGACTGGCAATCATCATTCACGCTTTTGATCTTCTGAATGACTGGTGGTGGGACATCAAGAAACCGCTTCAATAAAATTGCTGCTTTTTGGAATCAGAGTGATTGGGTTTTTAACAAGTTTAACCCAATTCTGAAACTTTGGATTAAGGGCAAGGTTGTTCTCAAATAACAGGCACTTGAATATAAAACACTTAAGATAAATAATGTTTCTAGTTTCAATATTTAATCCAAGCAGACGCAGACAATGAACAGGTCTATAAAATTATGCTGTTGAATTAAAATTCTGTATAGCATTTAACTCATGAATAATTTTTATCTTTCAGTATATCTTATGTTCATATTTTAAAATATGGTTGCACAGTCCTTTATGCAACTACATGCTAGAAATCTGCAGATGCACAACTTAACACTAAACAGGACAAAAAATACATTCCATATCCATTCATATGCCAATTGAAAACATTTCACTTGGCAGATAAACAATGAATAGTTATTTTAAAAAAATCAAACTACAAAAACACACACACAAAAGTCTTCCCTTATGGATTTTTAATAAAATACTGCTCTGTATAAGATCTAATGAAAAATTCCAGTACTTACAAAATATTTTATATCTATGAGAAAAATGAATGTTTAAAGTTATACTTGTATGAATTAAACATAGTTACAGAGTTGACATAAAATGTAAAACAAAAGAGCTGAAATAATAGATGATATGGCATAGGTCAATGTACACATCACATGTAACAGAACATGTGAAAGCTAAAATAAGTCTACTGGGCACCAGGCAGTGGGCATTACAGAACCCATACATACAGATAAAATGGACAGTAAGGGTAACTAGGAAATAGGGACTAGTACCATACACAGCAGATATAAAATCAAATATTTAACTTATGTATAGAAATTTAGTATGGCAGTTTCAGTGGCACTGGGAAAAAATTCAGCTCCTGGTTTCAAAGCAATAACCATTTCATGAGGGAAAAAATGGTTTATTTATACTGGCATTGGCAGAGTCTCCTTCACAAATAATTCTTTACATATCTGCATATCTAGCTATGTAGATTCAAGAGGATATTATAACTATGTAATTAAGTATTTCAACAGACTTTAGTACTTGCACCCAGTATCCACTAGCCATGTAATCTTGGGAATAACACTGAAAAACAAGGTTTTATGGAGATTAGAATCTCTTAAGAAGGTTTGTAGGTGTGTTAGCAGAATGTAATCTCCCATAATGGGAGCTTCTCGAAAGATCCCACCCTGGAGATCAAATAATAGTACAAAAGACTGAGAACTCAGGATATGGACTCTAGTTAGGAGAAGCAACATTTTAAAAGTATTTATGCCAGTGTCAGTATCATGCTAATATCATCCCTAATGTTGTTGATGAGATATGGATACCTTGAGAAGGTCCATTTTTCCTTAGTGGAATGTACCTTAGGACCCTCTAAAAGGCAAAGCTCAAAAAATACAAGAGACTTAATATATTTTGATAAATGCTGCCTCTGAGAAACAGGATTTTGAACCCTATAAGTCTAAGTTAATTTAAAAAAGAAATTGTTTCAATCAATTTAATAAATAAAGATCTTAAAATTCACATTGTGAAGAATGAACTCACACTGGAAAGCATTAGATTTAAAGAAAAGCACACAACACAGCAGAATATAGATGAACCTTTGAGACTAAGTAGGAGATAGTGAGTCTATCAATAGCATTTATCTCCTTAAAAAAAGTTGTACAAAAGTTAATCAGTGTAAAGACCTGCAGCTTGCTATTCTAGCTTGGAAATATGCAGGGATTTTGAATGACTAACAAGGTACAACATAACTACATGATTTCTGGAATCAGAGTTTAAATATACTGGATCCACATACAGAATCTGTGGGACAGTCAATCCAGATTAAACAGAAGAGTTTTATGACTATGTACAGACTACTTAAAAGGACTGGAGCCTCAGAGGCCTAGAAGACAAGTATCTGGCCAAAAAAGACCAAATAAAATTTTTGAGAGAGCACACTGTCTATGGGAAGGACAGAAGTAACAATAGCTACCAAAACCTCCTGAAAGGCAGAACAGCAGAGGGAGGACAAAAACAGTTTTGGGAAAATGAATCAAAAGCCTTAGGAAGAGAAATGTCTGAGAGATGAAATTGGACACTACTATAAGAAAGTGAAGCTATGTTACCTTGGCAAAATAGTAAGACAAGACACCAAGGAAAATTCTGCAAACTTGCACGTCCTGCATGAAGTCTGCTTAGAGACAATGTATTGAATCACTGATTGAAGTCTGACATGTCAGTAATCCTTCTAGGTTTAGAGGAAAAGTATTTTCACCAGGACAGACAAGAATAAGGTAAAAATGGTGGTGCAGAGCCAGCCAACATCTGCAGGGTGCAACAAATGAGATGTGACATCAGACCAAGTTTCGCTTTGGATCCACAGAATTTTCATTTATGATGAATGAGAATTGCATGGATAAGATAGTACAGGGCCCTTTCCATTTTTTCTTTCTTTCTTTTTTTTTTTAGGTAGACTAGATACATAAAGAATAAAGATATTACTAGTTAAAGTGATAATTCCCTCCAAAAAGGTAAATGGAGAATTTTTTGTTGGGATGTTATTAGGGAACAAGCTTAGAACTCTAACTCAAGGATGACAATTTAGTGTGTCCTCTGCCACCATACTTTATCATGAAACTAAAATATCTATTAAAAGTCAGCTAACAAACAAAAAAATAATAATTTAGAACAGAAAACCTGCCAGATTACAAAGTTCAATCTACGGTAAAAACTGTATGTGGGAGAAACTGGTTCAAAGGGTGAGCATGAGTTTGATTAACATGCTATATATACAAATACCTTTGCACTCTACTTATTTTATAATTTAAAAAAATTCAGGACATTTATGGCTTTGCAGTCCATGAAGAAGTGCATGTGGATGTGTAGTGGAGTAAAGCAAAATCAGATTTTAAAATTAATCATAATTAGCAATTTTATTAATATATTTTGAAGTGAGAACTTCTGTTTGCAAGTTAATTTGCATTTGCTGTATTCCATAAATTGTCTCCGATTAATTTATTCTCATTCTCTGTCAACCCATCTACTTTGCCATTTCGTAAGATTCATCCTGTAACAATAATTCTAGATACGTAATGATGTCTAACTTCTAAAAATTTTAGAACTGCTACCGTTTGGCATGAAACCGAGAAATGAATATAGTGACAGCAATTCTGGCAGTGCCACCATGTTAAGTTCTGTTCCCACTCCTTCAGATCAAAAGGACCTAGAGACCCAATAAATATGAAATTTACAGGTAAATAAAAGCCTCCTCTATTTTATTATATTACCATAAAAAAGGAGTTAAAATACAAAAGATCATGTTAAGCAATGTTCAGTGCCTGATTTATTACTGCCCCATATCCCACCCCAGAAGCAAGGCAATTCTGAATTAGGATTCCCACTCTAATATTATTGCTGCTCACCCAATATAGTATGTAAGCCACCGTTCAGAAACCTAGGCACCAATGGATCATGTGGTGACCTTAATTCAGGATTTTAACATAATTTTTATATGTATTTATCAACAGCCCTGAAAAGCCTAGCAACTGAAATGTCTTTCACTCTTTATTATACTTATTTTTTAAAAATAATGCTTTATGATTTTTTAAAGGAGAAATAGATATATAAACATTGGGGTAAGAGGAAAAATAAAATCATACTTAAAATGGTTGATTTTTCTAAATAGCACTATGATTTTTTAAGGGTGTGTGTACATATATCTCCTTAAAAATCATAAATTATATTATATATATAGGAAAAACAGTGGGGGAAGAGGAAAGATAAAATCAGTCTAGCTACAGTATTTATTCTGAAGATTTTGGTGCACCAAAATTGACAGCCAGTTTTCTTGGCTTTCGTTTGCTAGAAATGTTTGGTGTTGATTTGTTATGAGGAACGCCTGGAGTACCTACATTATCTTGAAAAGAAACAGTAGACTGAACAGCTTGAGGAGATTTTAAAGGAGTTGAAGTATCTTGTTGAGTGAGCTTGTTGGTGTCAGAATATATTTGCTGTTCATTCTTTAGTGGTACAGCTTGAAGGGAGCTCTGGACTTCTTTGAACTCGAAATTTTTCTTGCTAGCAGCCCTTTTTTTAGTTACCTTTAAATCAAATAAATATTATTTAAAGGAATGTAGTCTCACAAAACCGCAAATATACCACTATAAAAAATGCACATAGAGCAGTTTAGTAATTTTCTAAAACTAAACAATGTATCACAGGAGTGTCTTTGCAGCCATCATATCTCTATTATAAGATTACGGGACTGTCACCCTGCAGCCTAGAATATCTGTGGAGTCACTGGGAAGAGATGGAAACAGCTACAAGCATGGTTGAGCACTCTCTTTGTTCAGAATATCACCATGCTGAAACATCAGTGGCATTCAAGGGCTGATACAGACCAATTTTTAAGTTCTTGGCCATTTTCAACTTATATATACACTTGACTTTACAAGTTACATCCGTGTGGCAGCATGGGCTTTCAGCTTGTATATAAATACTTTTAACATCTTTTATAAAAATATTATCTCAACACAATTCCTGTCATACTTACCTGTAGAGGAATAAACTGGTTGTGAGTACCAACTGGTATAGTTCCTGGAAGAGGCATATTCCCAGCATATGAACCGGGATAGTAAGGTTTGCCATGAATGGGCACTGGAGATCTCCATGGCACTGGACCAAACATGTGAGATGATGGAGGCATCATATTAGCTGTGAAAAACAACACAACTTTTAGTTTCTATTATTTCCTTTTCGGAGGGTGGGGAGCTCTCCAAACCCAGAGTATCTCCAGGATATTTTTTCACTTTGCTTCTTTCACCACCAAGGCCTTGTTTTGCAACTGAAGAGGGCAGAATGCACCCTCTCTGGAACCAGTCAACAATGCAAAGACTGAGGAAAAGTGGGGGAGCGGTGCCTGCTTGGGGATCTTGAATCCTACACTATTGCTGATTGCCTAATTGCTGGTCACTACTGTCACAACCCTTCTTGCACTCTACAAAAATAGCAGAGAATTAATGGTACCATGGGAATTTTCAGCAGGCTTTCTTGGGTTGTTACATCACGACACTGCTTGGTAGAAGGTGGCAGGCTTCCTACAGTGTCTCAGGGAAATACTTAAAAGTCTCAAGAGAGCTGGTTCCAAAATACATGATAAAGAGTGCCTTGATTTGCCAATTCACAGATGACTGTTAGCTATAGGAGAAAATACTAGAAAACTGTTGAGACAATATGGAAGGGAAGTCACAAAATCAGAGATTTCTGGCAGGTCCTAACTTCCCTCTTGCTGCTCAGGACCAACAGTTCTAGACTGCTTCCCATTGTACTCAGGAGAAAAAATAATAGTCAGCACATTGACATGTCCTGAGAAGAATGACCAAACAAATGGAAGGTGTGGAATTCTTTGTTTTTAATTCATGTGTCCATGAGAGGAGGTTCAAGAATTTCCATTTTCAAGGAGGCTCAGAGGTACATCTACATACAGCAAGATCTAAAATGGTGTTCTCTGGAAGTCACCCATCTTCACAAAATCCTATTAGAATTACAGTCAAGTTTTCAATTATTTGAAAAAAGTGTATTAGTCAAATACTTACCAGTGGGTTGGGTGAAGACTGGAGGAATGGATCCAGGTGGTACAGGAGCTCCCATGGACTGATAATTTGGAAACACCGGTGGAGGTGGCGGCAAAGAAAAGTTCACTCCTAAAGAGCTCTAGTTAAGAGAGAATAATTTATTATAACAGGCTCAATACAATAAAATAAGACAAAGATATTATACAATGTTATACAGTATACTGTTCTCACCAATCGTTGTAATGCAAAAAATGCAGCTCTCTCCTTGGCTTCATTTTCAGAGTGACACTGAGGTCCATGTACTAATAAGCCATTGGATAATTTTACTTGACAAACTGTCATGGTCTATGAAAATAACATAAAATAGATTTTTTTCATGAAAGTTTTTTTATCATCACTATATGCAAGCAAACAGAAGAGCTAAATTTTCAAACAGATTAACATAAATTAATACAATAGTTTTAAGTCTGGTATTTTATTTTTGGAAATGAATCAAACCAAATAAGAGGCACTAAGGTCTCATCTACACTGGGATTTTAGTTTCTAGTGCAAATTCATAGCAAAGGGCATGATTTACATGCATGCAGCTTACTCCACCGGCCTGTAGTTCTACCTATAAAACAAACATTACCTGTGGTGTTCTGAGGAAGGAGAAATCTGGTTGTGGCATTCCAACCAGGGAACAAATTCGAGAGAGTTCAGATACTGGGGTAGACAATGCAGACTGTGGGCCAAGGAGAGCGTGACCTCCAGTTTCCAACACCTGAGCATTATGAGGGCCTCCTACACTATGAGGCTTGTTCATGTAAGCAGCTGTAAAAAAAGAAAATAAGAAAAAATAGTATCAGGAAAAATATAAAATAAAAAGACAGTTCTAAAACACCAACACAGAAGTATATTTGAATACATTCCTGGTATTTTCAGAATGTTTGACTTTAATGCTATGCATTCAAGAGATTACTTAGGTAGTGTACGGATTTCCAGTGCTGAATAGTAAAAAGGGATAGAAAATATGGAAAATTCTACTGTTTGATCCTGAAAACAAGTATCAATAGCAATCTTTTAACTAATTGTAGAGATAAGTTAACATAAGGATCTTTAACTATTTTGCTAAGGATTAGCTGGTATCTGTACATACCTATTTTTTTTGTCTGTCTATGCTGCATGGCAGCCCCATGGGAATCCTGCCTAGCAGAGGTAGCAGGAACTTCATTAATCAGTGGCTTCATTTCATTCTTGGCTTCTATGTCAGAGCCATCAATCTTCAAAATTTCTTTCAGCATCTGTGTTCCTTTCTTTAGAAAAGAAGAAAATATTCAATAATCCAATGAAGTTTAGATAGCACTATTCAAAGTGCAGAAAAATATTCTGCACAATGGTAACTAAAATGGCAACCTTTTACTTCCCTGAAAAGTAATATTTTACTATTTACTGTATACCTTATTTGCTTTAAGAAAAGTTAATTAAGTATCATTATGTTTAATAAAGTAATATGTAGATTTGTTTATAAATAGAAGTATAAGAATCTAAGAAAGCAAATGCTAAATTGTCACCCAATGGCTCCCACAATACACAAACCATAGCAAAAGACTGTGGAGACAGATGTTCTTCATTAGTGACTCTTTCTTCCTTGGGATAAGATGATTGCACTTCATTTTCTTTGGAGATTTTCAAAGATGCTAGAAGGTTTTCAAGTTCAGAGTCCTTCTAAGGAATAGAGGTAAGAAGATACTAAAAAATGAATGTAAAACTTTGTACTTGAAATAATAAAATGTCACGACCAGAAATCACTGGTTTAAAGAAAGATTAAGTCTACTTCCGGCTATTTAGTTTTGTCAGCGTCTGATCCTAATGCGGCTCTCTATGGGCCGGTCTTCACTAGAGGGAGGGGTCGACTGAAGATATGCAACTTTAGCTACGTGTATAACGTAGCTGAAGTTGGCGTATCTTCAGCCAACTTACCTGCCGTCCTCATGGCAGCACACTCCCCCGTTGACTCCAGCTTGTGCCTCGCAGCGAGCTGGAGTAATGGAGTCGACGGGAGTGCCCTTGGCAATCGATTTCTCATGTCTTAATGAGATGCGAAAAATTGATCGCCAAAAGATCGACTGCTACCCGCCGATCCGGCGGGTAGTGAAGATCTACCTTATATGTGGAACTCCATTCAAGTCAACAGGGCCTGTGGGCACAGTGTGACTTACAGGTTGAAAGTATCTAAGCATTAAAGGGCCAACTAGTCAGAAGCATGCTCACATTTAACGAGCCAACTCTTACCTTCCCAGCTGTACAGGACCCATCAACTGAAGCCTTCTGAATTACAGGCACACTTGGACTTTCATGCCTCTTTAAAAGCTTAACATTATATTTATTTGCTCCTGCAAAATTCTGAAAGAAATTGCAATATCGATTATTATATATTAACACCTCAGTAAAAATGTAGATCAGCTAAAAATAATCTAAAAATAGTATTTCACAAGCTATCATTCTTATATCTGAATGGATTACACCCTAATGGAAAGTCCATGACAACATTTATGTTTTGCAATTATACTATCAGCTTTAAATATCTGAAGCCAGAAAAACTGCAGAATAATGAAAAAAATGGAAGAGATTAAAAAAAACTTCTGATATGCTTGCTAGCATCAGCCTTGGAATGACATGTCATAATATGTATCATGTCTGACAGAAGCATCACCTCTGTCATTTTCTGCCTGTAAAGGCTCCAAGAACAATGGTAGAGTGTTATATACAATTTCTAAAAGGATAAAAACTGCCACAAATACAAGAATCTTCCAATAGCTGGCAGCGGAATTCATTGAGCTGCTCAGTGGAAAAAATCTTTAAAATGACAATCTAGAAAATAGTAATAAAAACAAATAATTATTGGAATGCATGTTCTCAATATAAGAGGAAATATACCTGTTTATTCGATATTTTGTGTGTCTGACCTTCATTTCTTGGAAGTTTAGAATCTTCTTTAACTACAAATAAATTAGTTCACAGTATCAGCTGCACAAAGGAACATTTATTCTTTTTCACTGCTTTTAAAAGATATGAAAATAATCAAATTGACTCCAAGAACCATTATATGTCCCTAGTTAGATTAAATCAGAATTAAATTTGAGTTTATGTATCAAAAATTTGTTAACTCCAACTTTATTGTTCCTATGCACTTTTCTTGACACTATAAAAGAAGCAAACGTTAAATTTATGTGATAACGCTTATATAGCTTTACTCGTGTCTAGTAAACATGTTTAATTTTGCTTCCAAAGGTTGTACATGCGAAAACATACGTTTGATAATGTGGGCCAATTGCTTGATTAAAAACTGTAGAGTCAATTTGTAGAGAGGTCAGATATGCTAAAAACAGCCAATCCTGGTCTATTTGGGCTTAGTGGGACCAGGATTTGGCCAGAATATATACAGTAGTGTGTTTGTAAAATCATTGGTTTATAAAATGTTGATGGCAAAGAAACTGTGCAGATATTTCTATAAACAATCAGAAACACAAACCAGCTTTTTCAAAACTAGATTTCTAATTATAATACTTACACTTTTTAAATGGCTCCTGTTTTCTTTGCTGGTCTTTAAGGATACTCTCATTGAAGCCTGGTTTGTACAACTGGTTGCCAGTTCCTGGCTTTGTGTCTTGAGGTAGGATTGTACCCTAGGAATTGAAATATTCACACATTTTAATATCGACCAGAAAATAACACACCCAATCATTTACAATCTTTACAACAGGTCATCACCTCTTTCTACAATTTTTAATACAATTTTATCATACAACAAAAACCTAGATAGTCTGATCTTTGATATTAG
Source organism: Dermatemys mawii (assembly GCA_007922305.1). Classification (NCBI taxonomy): domain Eukaryota; kingdom Metazoa; phylum Chordata; order Testudines; family Dermatemydidae; genus Dermatemys; species Dermatemys mawii. The sequence continues at coordinate 15,915,586 of ML677363.1, forward strand.
CCTAAAAATGTTTAATCTTGTGACGAATTCAGTGAAAATGAAGAAATACCTCTATATTTTATGCTATCCAGACATAACATATCTTTTCAAACCAATATTTTCTCTCTAAACAGAAGGAACTTCAGTTAAAATATTATTCACAATGTCAGTTATATACTAACCTTCTCATTCATATTTTGTTGAACAAGTTGAGATTTTCCAGTCCCCTGCAGTGATTGCCAAATGCTGCAAAATTCATCATCTTGTTTACTCTGAGCCTGGCAAAATATTTTTTTTTTTGTTAAAAAACCTAAACTACAACTTTTGCATCAATAGATATACAAATATATTCTTAAGGCTTGACTTTCAAAGGTGCTGAGCAATTGCACTTCCTCATGACTTCAAAAGAATTTGTAGGTGTGTGTAACTTCTGAAAACTGGGCCATAAATATTTATACAATGACTTTCCCTTAGTGTTTCCCTAAAATGTTAATGGGATTAGTTTGTTTTGATGTTTTTCTGTTGCCAGTAACCTCTAAATTTTACTAAAATGAAAGAGTGCAACAAATTGCATTTCAAGTTTTCTTCCAAAGGCATGCATGTTCCCAGGCCAGTATCTGTTTCATTGCTAAGGCCTTGATTTTGCAAGCCCTCATCTAACAAGTCTACTCACTTGAGGAAAGTTACGCATGCATGTGTTTAGGAATGGGGCTCAAATATGCAAACAACAATTATTAAGAGGATCTTATGGCCTGAAGGGGAAGGTGCATAAAACAAAACAAAAAAATAATTTTTTTGGAAAACATTTTTTTAAAAAGGGTTTTTTATTTAAATCAGTTTTTTTAAATTTTGTCATTTAAATTATAGTATATTTTTATTTTTTAAAATAAGCCCATTTAAATGAAATCTGATTTTAATATAAAATATGTTAAGGCTTAAACTTATTACAATCTCTTAAGTCACTTAAATAAAAAATAAATATGCTGAATCAATAAACTGTTATCAAAAACTCTGAGTTAAAAGCTCCTTTTTTATATAAAGAAAGAATCAGGGGAAAAATTCTGACTTTTGAGGTCAAGCTTTATACATACGGCACAACAGATCAGACTAAGTTACTTAGGAGACTCTCTCATTTTCAAGAGACTTAGGCGAGTAGGAACTAAGCTCCAGCCACTTTCACTTGACTTATTTGAAAATTTTCCCAGGCTGACCTGAAACAGTCAGTTTAATTCACTGACTACAGTTATTCCCTCTGTTTAATATATCATTTAGTTGCAAAAGTGAAACGTTTCGAAAAGAGAAGTTTATGGATCCACAAAAGTAAAAGGTTTTAATAAAAATAAATGTTATATGCTGTTTTGCATGTTTAATTAAATTTCAATTACCATTCTAATCCAGCTTGACACAAATCATTAGCAAAAATTTAATTACAGGCACGTTGCGTCTTGCATGAGAGTTCCGTTCCGCGGTTAACATGTAAAGCGGAAACCATGTATAGCCAGAATCCATTCACTTCAATGGGAGGCAAAATGACGCCCGCTACAGAAAGTTTTTTTAAAAATATCCCCCCCCCTTTTTTTGCGGACCATGTAAAGCTGAAATCGCATATGTTAAATATGCCTAAGACGCGACATGCCTGTATATGGTAAATAAGCAAAATCTTTCACCATTTTTTTACTTAAAATGTACAAGAAGAATCGGAAAATTATTAAACTATATCATTGCTTAAATAAATGAATACAGATAGTGTAGCACAAAGATGTACCAAATCTAGTGAAAATGCTCTATTTAGTTTTAAATCAACACATTGTAATGGTTAAATCAACCAATGACAATGCACCTTTCTTTAGACAATAACCAAAGTACAAATGGAAAAGCTGATTAAAATCGATTTAACTGAAGGCTTTCCACTTGGTGATTTAAATAATGATTTAAATTGCCTTGTTTTAAATCAATCCATACTGAAATGGGTTAATACACTCACTTCCTTATAGACTCATTAAAGGCTACCTCAGTCTGAATCTGGATTACAAAACACCAGTGTTTGACGGGGGTAGTCTGGCACTGCTAAAAATCTGCAAAGCCATGGCAAAAGGACACCACTGCAGATAGTGAGCCATTACAAATACCAGCCTCTAACAAGCAATCTGGAAATGCAGCCATACTTACTGCAACAGCTTAATACTTACAGTGTATTTATTTGAACCCATTATCTTTTTATACTGCAATGATCTGGATAGTGCATAACTTCTTTTTGGCAAGAATACTTTGCTAAACACCACCGAGGTTAATTTTCCATTTGATTGTGAGTGATATTTGCTCCAACGTTTTCAAAAGGTTTAAATCCCTCTGCACATAAAGGTTTAATACCCAATAAGAAAACAAGTCATAACACTTACTTTTTGTTTCTGATTGCCTCCCCAAAATGATCCTTTCTGTGGTGAAATGGAATTGCCCTGATTTTCAACCCTGAGATTGTAATGCTGTCTTCCATTCAGTTGCTAAATCATCGATTTAAAAAAGTAGATCAGAGGTGTTTCATTGTTTCTAAGTTACTTTGTAGAATGATTTTTCTTCCACAGATTTACATTATGAGAGAATTCTTAAACAAGAAATCACCCCTCAAACTCTAACTGTTATTTAAAGAAAGAGAAGGTTACTTGCAGTAACTGAGGTTCTTCGAGATGTGTCCCCCTGTGGGTGCTCTACTCCAGCTGATGGTGTGTCCCGGCACTGTTGATCGGATCTCTTGGGTAGCAGTGCCTGGTCGGGACACACACACTCAGCTGCTGTTTCACGGCATTGTTAGAGTCTGCCTGAGCATGCATGTCCTGCATCCGCCTCAGTTCCTTCTCTACCACAGAGATATCAGAATAGTACTACGAAGTAAAGAGGAGGATGGTGGGTAGTAGAGCACCCACAGGGTGACATATCTTGAAGAACCTCAGTAACTGCAAGGTGAGTAACCATCTCTTCTTCTTTGAGTGCTGTCTTGTGGGTGCACCACTCTAGGTGAATGTGAAGCAGTACCCACTATGGGTGGTGGCACTTTGGAGTAGCAGCAGTGACAACTGTAAACAGTCTGCCATGGTATCCTGTGTGATAGCATAATGTTTGGCAAATGTGTGGTCAGATGTCACATGGCCGCCTTGCAGATATCAGTGACAGGCATGGCATGTGTGGCAGGGCAGGGGTAAAACCCCTTGAATGACCTGGCCCCGCCAGCTAAGCCCTGCTTTCTGACAGGTGGGCCAGGGACAGAGGCTTGAAGCAGCCAGCAGGGAGCCCAGCTGTGGGCCCTAATAAGGGCTGGCTCACCACAGCAGACTGGGCTAAGTGGTCACAGCTGAGGCTGCAAACTGAGAGGGCTAGAAAGGCCCTGAGATTAACTCAGTTGGGAGGCGAGTGAGGAAGGGGACAGGAGGCTGCTGCTCTGTCTCCTCACTTCAGGCAAGGCGCCTCAGGAGCCTGGAGACTTTGTAACCAGGTACAAAGAGGGTAACTGTTGGGGGACAAAGGGGAGCACTGTCTTGCACTGAAGACACTGGTATACACTATAAATAAAGGACACTAGCGTGAAACACCAGAAGAGGGTGTGAAGACTTTTATTTCTATCAGCCAGAGCACAGGACACAGGAGAAAGAGACAGAGACCTGTGCAGACCCTGTGACAGCGCTTCTTTCTCCTATTCTTCTCGCTGACGTTATGGCAACTAAGAAAGCTACCTTCATAGACATGTGGAAAAGGGATGAGGCAGCTAAGGGCTCAAAGAGAGGTTTCGTAAAACTGCAGAGAAGTAGGTTGAGATTCCAGACAGCCGCTGGTGGATGAATCTCAGGGTAGAGATTTTGCAGGCCTGTGAGAAAGCATTTTGTTGTGTGGTGGGCAAAAAGTGAATATCTGTCCAAAAAATCATGGAAGGTGGTGAGGGCCACAAGGTGTACTCTGATGGAGCTGAGCAAGAGTCTGTCCTGTTTTGGTAGTCTAGGATGTATGGAAGGATCACAGCGTGGGGCATCACGCATTTATGAGAGCACCACACGGTGAAGCGTTTCCACTTTTGCAGGTAAGTCTTACAAGTGGAGTCTCTTCTACTGTGCAGGAGGACATACCTGACCTGCTCATAACAGGCTAGTTCGTGGGTTTAGACCTAGGAAGGAACCACACTGTCAGATGGAGTTTCCGGAGCTGCAGATGAAGAAGTCAGCCGTTGTCCTGAGACAGCAGATCTGATCTATTGGGGAGAGTCCTTGGAGGATGGATGGACATGTGTAGCAGGTAAGGATGACTCAGGCCTTGTTGTCTCTGATCTTGCGGAGAACCCTGTGTATCAGAGGGATCAGTGGAAAAGCATACATGAAGGAGTTGTATCACGGGATGAGGAATGCATCTCCTAGGGATGCAGTCCCAAGTCCTGCTCTGGAGAGAAATAGATGACATTTGCGATTCTGGGTTGTGACAAACAGCTCTAGCGACAGAATGCCCCAGTGAGAGAAGAGCTGTCGTAGTACTGTGGGATGTAATTCCCATTCATGTTCCTTGGAGAAGTGTCTGCTGAGTGCATCAGTGGTAGTGATATCCAGGTAGGTATGAAGCGGTAATTTCTATGTGATGTTTTATGCACCAGTTCCAAAACCGGATGGCCTCCATGCATACAGAGTGTGATCATGGTCCCTCGTCTGTTGACTTAAAACATAAATAATACATTGTCCATTAGGACCTGGATGGATTTGTTCTTTATGAGAGGGAGAAAGTGAAGGCAGGCATGTCTGACTGCTCTGAGCTCTAGGAGATTTACGTGCATACATCTCTGACAGGGTCTAGCAGCTCTGTATCCCTCCAGGTGCTCTCCCACAACCGATCAGAGAAGCGTCCATGGTGAGCATGAGTGCCGGGGAGCATTGCTGGAAGGGAAAGCCCATTCATAGGTTGTCTGATTTTGTCCACCATTGTAAGGAGGCAAATACATTCGCTGGAGGCATTAGCATCATGCAGATGCTGCGTCTGCTGGGTTTGTAGCTGGAATTGAGACAACCCTGAAGACACCTCATGTGCAGTCTGGCATACTTGACCACGAAGGTGGTGGCTGCAATGTGGCCAAGAAACTTCAGGCAAATTCTTGCTTGTATCCTGGTGCGAAAGAAGAACATGAGTATGAGATATGTAATAGCTAGGAATCTGTTGTGTGGAAGCGAGGCTCCTGTTCAAATTGAGGCCAGGTGAGCTCCGATGAACTCGATCCCCTCTGTGGGAGTCAGGGTGGATTTTTGAAAGACCTAAACTGTGGAAGAGGGAGATGGCAAAACGGGTAGCTCATAATGTCTCCTTGTATGAGCTGCCTTTGATGAAGCAGTCATCTAGGTAGGGGAAAAGTATAATCCTGTGCCTGTGGAGGTGGGCCACAACTACAGCTAGAGTCTTGGAGAATACTCTCAGTGCTGTGGAGAGTCCGAGTGGGAGTACCCTGTATTGGAAATGGTTGTGTCCAAGTGTGAATCTCAGGAAGCCTGTATGTGCTGGATGAATGAATATGTGAAAATAGGTCTCCTGTAGGTTGAGGGCTGTGAACCATCTCCTTGTTCCAGTGCGGGTATTATTGTGCCCACTGTGACCATCCTGAATTTCTGTAAACATACAAATTTGTTCAGTCAGCGTAGGTCTAGTACAGGTCTCCGTCCCCCGCCCTTCTTTTCCGTCAGAAAGTAGTGGGAGTAGAACCCTTTTCCTCAATGTTGTGTCAGCACAGGTTCCACTGCACCTAGCTACAGAAGATGAGCCACTTCTACACAAAGTAGGTGCTCATGAGAGGGGTTCCTGAAGAGGGACTGGGAAGGGTGGGTGGGTGGGTAGCATATAAAAGGGATGGAGTAACTTGACTGAACTATTTCCAGGACCCAATGGTCCTGTGTGGCCTGCAGCCGGGCGTGGTGAAAAACCTGGAGGCTGTGGCCGAAAACCTGGAGGCTATGGCCAAATGGCGAAATAGACAGTGGAGTCAAGAGGTGGTCATGCAAACCTTTGACCAAACACTTCAGAACTGCTGTGTGTTTCCTGATGAGCCGGAGGTAGCTGGTCGCACCTGGTTTTGTCTGCACCTATGAGGTTTAGCGCAATTCCTGGCTATATCATAGGATCTGGACTAGGGCCGGTGATACCGTTGTGAGGATGGCCTCTGATAAGGTTGACACCATTGTCTCCTGGGGAGGGATGGGTACATGCTCAGTGTGCAGAGGGTTGCTCTAGAGTCTTTCATGATGTGAAGGACTTAATGGGTTCTTTTGGAAAAAAGCTTATCTTCATCCATTTTGGTCTGCATGTCTTTGGGGATACCAGATGCAGACTGCCAGGAAGATCTATGCATAACCACCGCAGTTGCGGTAATGCAGGCTGCTGTGCCTTCCATGTGCAGAGATGCTTGTAGGGCCGTCCCGGACACCAATTTGACCTCAACAAGGACTGACTTGAAAGTCTGCTCTCCTGAATGCAGGGATATGGGAGGTAAATCAAAGAACTTATCGTAATTGTCGAAGTCGTAGCTTGCAAGTAGGGTGGAATAGGTTGCAATTCTGAATTTCAAAGTGGAAGAGGTTTAAACCATGCGGCCCATGAGATCAATACGTTTGAGATCCTTGTCCAGTGGGGTGGGCCGGTATTGTGGCTGTTCTATCCTGTGTGTTGCTACATCCTCTACAAGAGAATTCAGTTGTGGGTGATAAAATAAGAAGTCTATGTCCTTAGCAGGAACATAATATTTACATTAAGCCTTTTTGCAAGTTGGTGGGATAGAGGCTGGAGCCTGCCAGAGGGTGTCAGCTGGTTCTAGGAGTACTTCATTTATGGGGAGTGTGATCTCTGAGGGCACAGAGGGTTGGAAAATTTTGAGGAGTCCGTGTTGTGCCTCCTGGGCCTCCTCTAAAGGGATGTCCTGGCTGAGTATCAGCCTCTTGAAAAGTTCCTGGAATTGCTTAAAGTCATCCACATTTTGTGGAGGCAGAGGCATGAAGGCTGTCTGGATCTGATGGAAAGTGAATTGGCGAATCAGGGTTCATAGCCCACCTCTTTGGGAGGGAAGGGATCAGGCACTCTAAATGTAGACAGAGCCGGAAACAGAGGCACAGAACAAGCTTGCAGTCTGGTGGAAGAGTCATGAGGACAAGTGGCAGCAGGAGCTGGCCAAGGATACCACTGAGGTCGAGGCATGCGATAAGAGAAGTGAGGTCCCGCCCATGGGGGAACAAAGTAGGGAAACTGAGGCTAGTGCTTGTAAGCCATGTCCTGAGTATAAACGGTTCCAGTGGAGGAGGAGAGGCAGGTGGGGAGAACTCTGCCTGCTGCTGCATATTGGTCTTGCTGTCAGTGAAAGTTGCCAGGTCAGGTGGGGAAAGCGGCTGGTCGAACAGTGAGCGCTGTGTGTCAAGGAGTGGAGAGTCAGGCTCAGGGGCCACTGAGATAATATCCTGATTTAAAAATTGCTGCTGCTCCCTGGGCTGTGATCCTGCTGAGTGGGATATGTGATCAGAAGCATGTATTGACTTCTGCTCTGCTTTCGCAGGTACTGCGGGCCATTTGTAGGCGCCCTGTGGGAGGTCCGCTGCTGCTGCTGGAGTGATAAGCTCAGTGATGACAGGTAGAATGCACTGTCAACACTGGATTTATTTTCGGTGCCGAGGAGACCTTCCTGCTACAGGAAGCCGGGTCCCTACCTCTGTGCTCCCCGGGAGCCCATGGGTGAAGTGCTGGCACGATTGGAGGTGCCTGCTTTCAGCGCTGTCAGCACTGAGGGTAAGGATCTCACAGGACACCCTTTACTCTTTTGAAAGCCTCTGCACAGAGAGAGTTGGGCTTCCTGCCTCTTCGCCTGAGAGGATGAAGCCGGGACATGTGTCTCGTCGAGGCACTTCACACAGTGAGAGTGTCCGTCGGACCGTGACGTAGGCTCCTAACAGGCGTCACATTTCTTATATCCTGAAAACCCTGGCATTATTGCACTAGGAATGCCTGGGTACAGTGTCTCAATGGGAGACAAACTTGTGAAAAATAGTGGGTTTTTTTTAAACTAGTTAACTATTCTAAAGGAAGGGAAATAACGGGGATGTTTCTAACTATTTCTGTGTTTTTGAACTGATTTCCTTCAGTGACCAGGGAAGAGGTTCAGCATTGCTCCGAGTCCCATCTTCAGCTGAGGACAGTTGAGAAGGAACCGAGGTGGGTGCGGGATGCGCATGCTCAAGCAGACTCTAACGATGTCACGAGACAGCAGCTGAGTGCACGCGTCCTGACCATGCACTGCTACCAAAGATCTCTGATCAACGGTGCCAGGACACACCATCTCCTGGAGTGGAGAACCCACAGGGACAGCACTCAAAGAAAGAACTGCTCATTAAGATAAAATAGTTAAATTAAGCCTATGACAACTCAGTCTTATTCATGCTATTTTTCTTGAGTATTATATTTCCAAAATGAACTGAATTCTCACCAAAGTACACGATAAATAGCACAGGAAAATTAAGTCTTCTATTTATTCTCAGCATGGATACAATCCTGATCCAGAGAAACAATCACTATTGATGGACATGGGAAAAAAAGAAGATAGTTGTCTTTCTGCCAACGTTGCTAATAGAAAGCTACTTTAGACACTTGCCACTAATAACTGGATGAAAGCTACCGACTTCTTTCACAAAGGCCATCAAACTGCTGTCAGAGAGACCAAGGCTTTGGGCCATTTGAATTTTGGATGAATCTGAATTAGTGCCTTAGTAAATTAAGGTGAAGGCTCCATATATTACTGAGTCACTAAACTCTGTCTAAAGATAACCAAGAAAAATACACAGTTGTGTCAGTAACAATGAAGATCCAGCCACAGTACTAACTCCATTTTTATGGGAAAAGGATTGTATATAAACTAAAGAGAAAGATCTTACTCGAGTAGGAACAAAAAGGGAACGAGGAGAATGGTTGAGACCACCTAGATGCACTTTTTGTGAGCATAGAGATGACGAATCAGATGAGCATGAGTTATAATGATTCACAGCTGGTTGTGGTTTCACTATGGCTGTCAGTTTCTGATTGCCTGTTTCGGATCGACTACCGTGGGATAGGTTAATTAAGGCACTTGATGGCAGGCGATAACCTCTAGCAGGTGAGCACCTAAATAAGAGAGAGAAAAACAAGTTAAATAATTGTTTAAGTAATTATGCAGTTGACTGTTTAATGCTTTTGTGTCTCAGTTAATAGTACTTTTGCCTCTAGGCCAAAAGGCCACAGATTCAAGACTGACAGCAAGACCTGGAACCATACCTAGTATTAAAATTGCAGTAATGTCCCTTGGCTGTGACATTAACCACACGATGTTCCCTCCTGCCTGCCTGCCTTTGGTGACGAGCCAAGTTAAATATAATACATAATACTACTCGTGATTTGCCTAAGGTCACACTTCAAGCCAATAGCAGAGTAAAACACAAAATATCAGTGTCCTGGTTTCTAGTAACTTCTATATCACACAATTTCCTAAAAAAATTGTCCTAAAATTATAGTTGTTGGGTACTCAGTGCTGTTGAAAATCTGACTACTGATTTAAGTACCTAAATATGAATTTGGGATCCGTACAGAATGAGCTGGCCCTTAAAGAGAATTTGGGATCAGCCCCACCCTACTTTAACTCCCAGGGGATGGTTTGGGTTGGTGATTGGATTGGGTGACCTGGAATCACAGGGTAGCCCAGGAGCAAGGACTTCTGTAAGACGCTGTCTGCTCCCTCAAAGTAGGAAACCACCAGAGGGTAGGAAAAACCTAAAGGAGATCTCTCCATAGCTGGTCAGAGTCTGGAGTGTGCTGACAGAGCTGGGACCTAATGCTTGATACAAGGGTAAAGAGAAGAGAGCTGCTGGGAACTCAGAGGGGATCCAGGGTCAGGAAGGACTGGGGAAGAAGTTGTCCATACCAGCCATAAGAAAAAGCCTGTCTGGAACTACTTGCAGGAGGAGCAAAATATTTTAGAGGGAATTAGGAGCTCAGGAAGGGCATGGAAAGGGAACAAGATCTAGGGAGAGTCTGCAGAGGACGTAGGACTGTTCTATGGAGAGAAACCCCCAGGGGGTAAAATAGACTTCTGGGAGATAGGGGACAGCTGGCTTAGGGCCTGCAATAGCTGGAAGAGACCCACAGGGAGCACATTCATCTCCAATGGGAGGAAGCTCTGAGATTGGACTTTGTAAGTGGAAGCAGAAAACTTCAAATAATTTTTCTGCTCTCTTAGGCTACTGGATTTTCATTTGGATCTTTCAGTTACCCAGAAGGGGGTTGAACTTTATGTGACTTGGCAGAAAGGGTAAGCCTCAGGAGACCATGTGAGAGCAGACAGCCTGCAGGAGATGCTTCAGCTCAGGATACTGGCAACAAAAAGCATGGATACAAGGGGGTCAGCCAAACTGGGAGTGTGACCCACTGCACATTTTATATTAATAAACCAGTCTACAGAAGGGGAGAACAAACAAAAACATTGGTTGGTTTGGCTGCAGAAAAGGGGACACAGACAGCAGCAGGGTCTGAAAATGGATGAGGCAAGAGCCTGTTACAGGAGCATAACTGGAAGAGAAGGTTACTCACCCTGTGCCATAAACTGAGGCTATTTGAGATGATTGTCCCTGTGGGTGCTCTATTTTAGGTGATTCCTCACCCCTGTCCTTGTAATCTCAGATTTATAGCAGCAGTGCCTGGTTGGGTGTCACATGCGCTATTCTTGTCTTGAGCCACCTTAATCAGTTACATAGCGCCATGTGACCAAACCCCTCACCCTCCTTGGTTTCTTCTCTATCTCAAGAGTATCCAGTATGAAAACTCTGAAGTAGAGGGGAAGAGGGAGGTAGTGGAGCATCCACAGGGACAATCACCTCAAAGAACCTCAATTATTGCACAGAGTGAGTAAACTTCTCTTCTTCTTCTAGGAGTGTCCTTATGGATGCTCCACTTTAGGTGACTGTAGAGCAATGCCCCTTTGTGGAAGAAAAGGGCTTATAGTTGCAGTCGTGGCAGATGATAAAATTGTAATTCACATAAACCATCTGAGGATGAGTGCTGCTCTATGGCATAAAGTTGTGTGAATGTATGGGAGGACGCCCATATTGTTGCTTTGCAGATGTCCATAGTGGGGACATTGTTAAGGAAGGCTATCAAAGCAAACAGAGCTGTGACAGAGTGTATGAGAGTCCCTGGAGTGGGTTGTAGCTGTTGTTGGTGATAACAAAAGTCAATGCGTCTAGAGATCTGTTTAGACAGCCCCGGTTTAGATATGGCATCTCCTTTTGATCGTTCTGCGATGGAAAGAAACAATGTTGGTGACTTTCTGAAAGTCTTTGTTCTCTCGATGTAAAAGGCTAGCACACCCTTCGGACATTCAGGGTATGGAGTGCTGCTTCTTTTTTATTCCCATCGGGTACTGTGAAGAATGATGGGAGGTGAATGGGTTCGATTAAGATGAAATGAAGAGGCAATCTCACGTAAGAGCTTGGGCTGCGGTCTTAAGGTAACTTTATTTTTGAAGAATGTTGTGTATGGGGGATTGTGCCATATCTCAGTTCCCCCCGCCCCATGAATCATTGTTGGGGCAGTGAGGCTATAGCCTCCGGAGAGCTGAGGTAGGCCCCAATGAACCAATTTCTGCACTGGTGCGACTGCTGATTTCTGTGCATTTATTTATAGGCCTAGACATATGAAAAAAATTAATGTGTTTTGAGTAGCTTCTAGTGCCTCTTGTTGAGTCAATGCTTTGAGTAAACGCTCATCCAAATAGGGGAATATTATGACCCCTTGTCTGTACAGGTGAGCACCACCACCATGAGAACTTTCAAAAATCCCCTTTGGGCAGTGGACAATGCAAAGAGCAGAATTTTGTACTGAAAGTGGCCTGCTCCTAAAACAAACCTGAGAAACCTCCTGTGTGAGAGATGTATTGTTATATGAAAATGTGTGTCTTGGAGCTTAAGGGCAGAGAACCAATCTCCTCTTTTCAGTGTTGGAATTATGGTTGCTAATGTGACTATCCTAAAGTGTTGGGTCTTCACAAATTTGTTGAGCTTCCTTAAGTCAAGAATAGGCCTCCATCCTCCGATTTTTTTCTGGGTTAAAAAGTAATGTGAGTAAAATTCCCTCCATCTGCGTTGTGTTGGTACTAATTCTACTGCACTTAGACATATGAGATGGTTTACGTCCTGTCACAGTAGATGTTCATGAGAGGGGTACTTGAAGATGAACAGGGATTGAGGATGTGTAGGGGGCGTACAGAGGTAAATGGGAAGGAATAGCCAGTCTTGATAATCTCTAATACTCATCTGTCTGATGTGATGGTCTGTCAAACTGGATGTAATGGGATCAGTCTCTAAATGAATTAGAGGTAGTGGGTGTTTCCAGCACTTGAAATTGTGAGTACCTTGGGTTCTCAACCAAAATTTGTCTTGAAGGAGGTTGCTGGGACATCAAAAACTGGGACAGGGACTGTCCTCATCTTTCAGATCTCTGCTTCCATCTTTGAGGGTTGTATTGTCTCTGAAATTGTGCATAAGGCACAGATTGGAATCTTTGTGCTGAGCAGTATTTGTGCTGTTTTTTCTTATTCTTAGGCATATATATGCCCAAGGATTTCAGCATCACACTGGAGTCCTTCAACATGTGAAGGGATTCATTGATTTTGGATGCAAATAACTGGGGGCCTTCAAATGGGAGATCTTTGACCATTGATTGTACCTCTTTGGGATACCCAGAAAGGTGGACCGAGGATGCACATTGCATGACTACGGCCAGGGTGATGGAACATGCTGCTGTATCTGCTGAGTCCAGTGAGATTTGCAACGCTGTTTGAATGAGAAGATGGCCCTCTAAGATGGTTCCTTCTTTTCTTCAGGCAGAAACTCAATAAAATCCAATAGTTTCAAGTAGTTTGTATAATTGTACTTGGCCATGAACACCTCATAGTTGGTGATCTTAAATTGTAGGGCTGCTGATCAGTAGGCCTTATAACCAAAAAGGTCTAGTCTCCTCCAGCCCCCGTAGTACGGGGTCACTCTGGAATGGTGTTTTCTGCCCTGTTCATTCACTGTATCCACCATCAGGGAGTTTAGTGTGTGATGTGAAAAAAGGAATTCCATTCCCTTAGACAGAACATAATACTTTTTATCTGCCCTTTTGCAGGTGTGTGAGACTGTTGGCAGGGTCTCCCAGACGGTTTTGGCTGAACATAAGAATGGCCATAATGGGTTAGACCAAAGGTCCATCCATCCCAGTATCCTGTCTACTGACAGTGGCCAATGCCAGGTGCCTCAGAGTGAGTGAACCTAACAGGAAATGATCAAGTGATCTCTCTCCTGCCATCCATCATTGCCCTCTGACAAACAGAAGCTAGGGACACCATTCTTTACCCATCCTGGCTAATAGCCAATAATGGACTTAACTTCCATGAATTTATCCAGGTCTCTCTTAAACCGTTATAGTCCTAGCCTTCACAACCTTCTCAGGCAAGGAATTCCACAGGTTGACTGTGCTGTGTGAAGAATTCCTTTTATTTCTTTTAAACCTGCTGCCCATGAATTTCATTTGGTGGCCCTGAGTTCTTATATTATGGGAACAAGTAAATAACTTTTCCTTATTCACTTTCTCCACACCACTCATGATTTTATATACCTCTATCATATCCCCCTGTAATGGGGATATGACTCACCACCCAGCGCCTCCTGCTGTTTAGTCTGGGAATTAGCTCAGTCAGCAGTCCTGGAGTACCCTCCGCTAGTGGTGTCCCTTCCGTCTCTCGCCCTTTGAGGTACTGTCCTCTGGACCCGCGTTGCTCCTCACTTGCGGCTTCCTCTTCAGGACACTGCCCTCCGGCAGTACCCCCAAGTCCACACTCGCCCCCTTCTGGAGGAGGAGGGTTTACAGCAGTCTTTCTTGGCACCCCAGCTGCAGTGGCCAACCACACCCCAAGTCGAGCCCCTTCTGGCAGGGGTCTGGTGCAGTCCACAGAGGCCACTTCCAGCAGCCAGGTGCAATATGAAGGGGAAGGGGAAGGGGAAGGGGTCTCTACTCTGGGTCCCTGCCCAGGAACCTTTGGCAGCATCCATCCTGCCCTCCTTCTCTCCCCTAGTCCATCTCGCTCTCCCTGGGCTGCTTCCTCTTCGGCCCCTTTGCACCGGCTAAGCCCTTCCCTCAGGGCCAGCAGCCTAACAGGTGACCAGGCTGGAGTTCCCTTCTGCTCCCCTGAGCTGCCCAGCACTGCGCTGTCCCTGGTGCTGCTCCTCCCTCAGGAGCCAGACCTTCACCTTCAAAGGTCCAGGAGAGACTGACTGCTCCTCTCCTAGACAGCCTTTATATAGGGCCTAGCCTAGCCCTGATTGGCTGGCTACTCTTGGCCCTGATTGGCCGTCAGTAGGCCCCTTTCCTATTGGCTGCTAGCCCGCGCAGCCGCTCTGGCCTACACTAGCCCACTCTGGCATTGGAGTGAGGCAGCCACCCCACTACACCCCACTTAGTGTCCTCTTTTCCAAGCTGAAAAGTTCTAGACTCTTTAATCTCTCCTCATATGGGACCTGTTCCAAATCCCTAATCATTTTAGTTGCCCTTCTCTGAACCTTTTCTAATGCCAGTATATCCTTTTTGAGATGAGGAGACCACATCTGTGCACAGTATTCAAGATGTGGACACACCATGGATTTATAAGGGCAATAAGATATCTCCGTCTTATTGCCTATCCCTTTTTTAATGATTCCCAACCTCCTATTTTCTGACTGCCACTGCATACTGTGTAGGCGTCCTTAGATAACTATCCACGATGACTCCAAGATCTTTTTCCTGATTAGTTGTAGCTAAATTAGCCTCCATCATATTGTATGTATAGTAGAGGTTATTTTTCCCAATGTAGTTTACTCCATGAGGAAGTTATTGATTGGTATGGTGATTCTGGAGAAAGTTGATGTGTGTGGTATGCCCAGCAGCTTATGCTAGGAGTCAGGCATCTCCTTCAGTGGAATGTCCAGAGCATCTGCCACTCTCTTAAAGAGTTCCTTAAATTGTTTAAAATCATTCCCCAGGGTGTAGGTAGGGGCATAATGGTTTCATCTGGGGAAGAGAATGAGACAAGTGGCTGCTGGGGCAGCTTCCTGGGTTGAAGCCTCCTCCAGTTCCTCAGCCACCTTTTCTAGAGATTAGGAGGGTTCTGGTATAGAGGGTGAATGGGAATGTCTTGACCTCACCCTGGGTGGACTGGGAGGCTTGTGGTGTTGTGTTTGGTACGCTGCCCATGGTTCCCAGTAAGGCCACTGCGGTGGGAAAGTCATAGGTCATGGCATCCATGGGCATCCATACTAGCTCTGAGTTTGAGATCCCGAATGATAATCTGTTTGTTGAGATGGACATGGTCTGACAGATGTATGAGGTGGCAAAGAGTGATGGCCAGCGTAAATTTTCCCTTCATGCCAATAGTCCTCATCACTTGAAAAGAGAGGAACAGATCTGGGCAGTGCAGTAAGATGGCTTGGTACCGAGCATGCTGGAGTGATGGTAGTACCAGGAAGAGGAGATTCTGGTGTACAAACCAGGAGATCCTTGTGTCAAAGGAATTGCTGCAGTACTGCAAGCATCGGTACCTCTGAAGTCTTTGGTGGTGGTACCAATGCATTGGGTGCAGTTGTGGTGCAGTGCTGACGATCGCGCAAAGTGTATCATGGAGGCAGAAGATGGCACCATAGCTTGCAGTACTGTTAAACTGTTCAGCGCCAATTGCCTCATCGGCTCCAATGGTACCAAGGCAGAGGGTTTTGCTTTCCCTTTGCTGCTTTTATCTGAATTAGCCCACTTAGGGTCTTTTACTGGTGCTGGTACCCACAGTACTGCATGGTCCCATTACCTTGGAAGTGGAAGGCACGGTATGGTTATGTACTGATGGGGTCTGCCGAGTCAGAGAATGCAGTTTCCTGAGGAGGAGAAGCTGAAGCCTACTTTTTAGTCACCTTCTTGGTGGTGCGCTCTTTTGCCTGAGCATGTGAAGGGGAGCCTCTGTCCTGGTCCATTCTGTTTAAATCTGAAAGCTTTGATTACAGCAAAATTTTGTGGCAGGGTGAAATAGGTGAATTCTGTTTCTACAAAATATATAGGGTACTGCTTATAATGACTGGTGTTTTCACCTACACTTGCCCCACTACCAGCATCAAAGTTACTTCCTGTTTTGTAAAGTACTTTTCAGATACTGTAACCTGAGCATGAAAGGCACTATTATAAAACCAAAATCTAATCTATGTCTAGTGTAATTAGAGACATGCAGACAATAAACAGTACATTTTATAAAACATTCTGTTTGCAATAACATCTGCATAGCCTAGTTCTCTAATCCTTTGTTTGTGACAACAGGGTGGTTGCTTTGGAAAAGATAAGAACTTCACTTGGGGATGTCAGTATCAGGAGTAATAAGCACTTCTTCAGAGACACAAATTCTGTTTTCTTGAAACTGTCTCTAGTCATAAGAGTGAGGGACAAAATACAGAAAACAAATTACAGAAGCAAAACTGCTTCTAAATGGAGTTGGTCAAAGTTCTCATGAGGTATTTAACACACACACACACACACACACACACACAAAGCCAGTAATTTAAATTCAATTCAGTCTCACAAGGCTACAAAATCAGTATGAGCAAACACAGACCTTATTGTTAGGCCTCCAGGGAATTCTTCATCGAACAGCACTTCAAAAAGCACATCCATTTCTCTGCTTGCTGTAGAAAATAATGACATACACAGTAAGAAAGCAGCCTGCATGCCAGTCTACCATTACTTGCATATAGTGGTAATGAAGACGACATAAAACTAAATTATTATTAGAGAGACATCTTAAATATTCCTAAGCCCCAGATACAAAATTCATTCAATTATTTGGAAACTCCTCATAAAAAGGTCATGTATGATGTCCTCTAGGATATGCATAAACTGTAATCTACTATAAACAACTATAAATAGCAGTAATCTAGAGTCATAATTTTGATAGCAGTGCCTAATAGTCGGTTATTTTTCCAACACACAACTGTACTTTCCTTTGGGTATTTAATGATCAAAAGAGAACACATTCTTTCTTCTTAATAGCTAACCTTATATTGGGCCTACTTGACTGTATTTTTGTTGCTCATTTTTTTAAACACAGAATACAATAACTCCTCACTTAAAGTTGTCTTGGTTAACATTGTTACATTGCTGATCAATTAGGGAACATGCTCATTTTAAGTTGCGCAATGCTCTCATATAATGTTGTTTGGAAGCAATCCCCTTTGTCCACAGCTTGCAGAAAGAGCAGCCCTTTGCAGCTAGCTGGTGGGGGCTTGGAGTAGGGTGGACCAGCAGCCCTCCTATCAGCTCCTTGCTCCCCTAAGTTCCCTGTGTGGCAGCGGCCCAGAAGGCTATCAGTTGCTGGCAGTTCAGCTGTCCCTATCCCCACTGCCATGTGCTGGTCCTGCCCTATGCCATGGAGCTGCTCCTGGAAGCCTCCCACTTACTGTGCGAGGGGAGTAGGGGGGAAGAAAAGGGAGGCTAATATCGATGTCCCCTTCCCCCTGCTCCTTCCACCCACTTACCCTATCTCTGTGCGGGGGACGGGGGGGAACAACACAACAGGGCTCAAGATGGAGGGATTTTGCAGGCAGCAGCTGCTGTCTCAACTTCCTGATCTAAAAAGGAGTAGGGTCAGTGTACTTAAAGGAGCAATGCGCACCTCTTTCGCTCACACACACAGTGTGTATCTCTGTCTGCCATGTTGTCTCCCCTCCCTCCATTCATGCTGCCTTGTAGAGTATGAGACTACAGTGACAACAATGTGTTAACCCTTGAGGGCTCAGTTGAGTTCTAGTTCATCATTTAGCAATAAGGCATTGCCTGGGAAATATCCCACCCTCTGATTTCACCACCTCAACTAAACTTCACAATCACCATCACTGTGTACAGTATTAAACTGTTTGTTTAAAACTTATACTATGTATACATATATATAATATAGTCTTTTGTCTGGTGAAAAAAAATTCCCTGGAACCTAACCCCTCCCAATTTACATTAATTCTTATGGGGAAATTGGGTTAGTTAAACATCGTTTCGCTTAAAGTCACATTTTTCAGGAACATAACTACAACGTTAAGCGAGGAGTTACTGTATATAGTTTGTTCTCTGTACAATGATGGCATGGTCAATGGCACAGAAGCTTTATGGATATAAAACCATCTGGAAAGAGACACAGTGGGTGGATCCATACATCCAGGCAACCAGAGACCAAGTTTTGAAACTGGCTCTCAGCAGAGCATATCACTTGTACAGTAATGGATAAATATACTGTTTTACAATTTATCTTATAAAGTAATTGCAGACGAAAAAGGGCATACTTTAAGGTTTGGCCTGTCTGAAATCCTGTTAGACACAACTTTAATGAAAGTGACTATTAAAAAGCCAGACTAGAGGAATATCTACCCCACTGTTTCTCGAACTTTTTCATGTAGTGACTGCCTGAGTAGGTGAGTCCTTTAATCCAAATCCCTCAAAAGAGGTGCCAATGATATATAGCAGTTGTTTTCAACATAGCGGTTCAGAGACTGTCTTATATTTCCTAAGGGTTGGCACCTCTGTGCAAAATTTTTTAAGGGTCTGCAAATGAAAAAAGGTTGAAAACCACTGGTTTATAGGCATTCTGGTATCTGAGGAAGAATGGTTGCAAGTGACACAATAAGTCACTGAAGAGAAGCCTAGATTGAAATCACAGATTGAGAACATATGTTCTACTTCAAGGTGAGTAATATTTGCTCCTGGGGGAATTCTGCGCCACTGCACATGCACAGAATTTATGTCCCCCACAGATTTCTTTGCTTCCTTGCAGAAATATGACTTTCTGATGGAGAAGCAAGGGAAGCTACAAGAGCAGTCATGCAATTCTCCCCAGCAGTATGTTTTGGGTGCCCAGGGCAGCCGACAGTGAGGTAAATCAATGTGAGGCAGGCGATGGGACTGGGGAAGACCTGGCTAGTTGCTCCTACCCTGTGCCGGGCTCAGCTGATAGCCCAGCTGAGCTGGGGAGAACGGGACTTCCTCTTTCCTACTCGGCACCCAGGGCTGTGTCAGATCAACCCCCAGATTTATCCTCCAGCTGTACGAAGCTCTACAAACTCCACCCCATCGCTTCCTGCACTCATTGCTCCTTAGCTGCATGGGGAGGGATCACTGTACAGGGAGCTGCTCCCCCATCCGCCCAACCCCTGTGCATCCAGACCCACTCATATTCAGACCTTCCCATCGAGTCTCACCCCACCCCCTCATGAGTCCCACTTCCCCTGCCGCTGGACCACCCCAACAAGCCACCTGCACCTGAATCCTGACCCTAATGAGTCCCAATCAGCTGCACCTGGATCCCCATCCCACTGAGCCCAATTCCCCCAGCATCTGGACCCCTCACTTAACTCCCCACACGGAGACCCCCGCCCCCCCGCTGAGCCCTATCCCCTCCACAATCAGATTCCCCCAACCATCTTCACCTGGACCCACTGCAGAGTCCCGTTATTGTTGCACTCAGAACCTCCCCAACAAGCTCCTGTGTATCCAGATCCCCCCACACCCGAATCCCCAATTGAGCCGCCCACACCAAGATTGCCCCCCACATAATCCTTTCAACCTACAGCTAGAACCCCCACATTAAGTCCCTCCACACTTGACTCCACTCTTGACTTGGCACAGAGGGGCAGCGATCTGGTGTGTTTCTGGGGCAGCCCCTGTGCTGTGTCAGGGTTGGGTGCAGCCTCACCATCAAGTCCATGTCCTTGTGGGGGAGCTGAACAGCAACCTCCCATCACTGTGTAGCCAGTGGCCTCTGCTCCCCAATGCCATGCTGGAGCTTCCATAATTATTTGACAAATGCCTTCAGAAATAAATATTTAGTGGAACCTTATGTATGATAAAAACATTCGGACCACCACTATTGTGTCCCTCTCTTTTACTATATGTTTCTCAATTTTGTCTCTCCTCCTATATGCCTTCCCCTCTTTTCTGGAATGTGTTCCTTCTCATTGGCTTTATTGCCTGTCCTTTACTGAGGAGGGCCAAAGACTAAGTAGTTCCACATTCAAGGATAGAGCTACTTAACACATGAAGTCACTAATAAATGAAACTACATTTTAAGCATTCAGTTAGGGCTTGTCTATAGATGGAATTATGCCAGAATTAACTCTGTGCAAACACACTTATTACAGAATGAAGAGTGTCCAAATAGCTATTTCAGAATAGCTATTCTGCTTCAAATTCACATTTTACCTTATTCTGGAATACCTTGTGTAGACAAGCTCCTAGATATGTTACTAGGAGCTTTAAGTTGGATGTGTTGCTTCACTGGAGATTTTTTAACTGAACCCTCTCACCCTGCTAGAAAGTTGCCTCTCTAGAAATTCAAATTATTTTTTTAATTGAAGTTTTCTATCACTTTGTCAGAAACTTTGCTGTATATGCAAATTCTGTCAGTTTTCTTCCTCACTTGTTACAACCAGCGCCAATATACATGCAGGAAAGGCTGGACAAACCTGTTACACTTTCTCTAATCCCTTCCATTCATTCAGCCGGTTAGACTGGATTCTTGAGAAGTCACAAGAGTTCTGTACTTGTTTTAGATTACAAAACACACAAGGAACAGTCCATGCCATTAGGAGTTTATAAAGCACTCTGCACGCTAATGGAGCTATGTTATTCACAAATAGCACTGTCTAAATGCTCTCCTCTATCTGAGGCAAAAAAAATTCTTTCCAAATGGATTTTATATGTTCTGTTATTTTATCTTTATTTCTCCACAAGACTTTATTAGATGTGAGAAGAGTCAACAAAAACATTAATCTCATTTCCTAAATAATCCCTTCAGATTCATTTGGTAGAGGACAAAATGTAACTGGAGACACCTTTCTCATACTCCTGAAAGGCAGAGAAACTACCATCCTAAACTGCTGCCCGCCACATTCAAAAACAAAACAATGTCAAACTTCAGAGCCTACAAGTCCACTCAGTCCTACTTCTTGTTCAGCTAAGTTGCTAAGACAAACAAGTTTGTTTACATTTACAGGAGATAATGCTGCCTACTTCTTATTTACAATGTCAGCAGAAAGTGAAAACAGGCTTTTGCATGGCACTTTTATAGCCAACATTGTAAGGTATTTACATGCCAAATATGCTAAACATTTGTAGGCCCATTCATGCTTAAGCCACTATTCCAGAGGACATGCTTCCACACTGATGATGTACATTAAAAAAATAATGTGTTAATTAAATTTGTGACTGAACTCCTTGGGGAGAATTGTATGTTCCCTGTTCTGTTTTACCCACATTCTGCCACATATTTCATGTTATAGCAGTCTCAGATGATGACCCAGCACATGCTGTTTGTTTCAAGAACATTTTCACTGCAGATTCCACAAAATGCAAAGAAGGTACCAATGTGATATTTCTAAAGATAGCTACAGCACCCCACCCAAGGTTTAGGAATCTAAAGTGCCTTCCAAAATGTGAGAGGGACGAGATGTGCAGCACGCGTTCAGAAGTCTTAAAAGAGAAACACTCTGATGAGGAAACTACAGAACTCAAACCACAAGAAAGAAAATCAACCTTCCGCTCGTAGCATCTGACTCATATAATGAAAATTAACATGCATCAGTCCACACTGCTTCATACTGTTATTGAGCAGAACCTGTTATCAGCATAGATACATGTCCTCTAGAATGGTGGCTGAAGCATGACGAGACATATGAATCTTTAGTACATTTGACACATCAATATTTTGTGACGCTGTCTGCAAGTGTGCAATGAAAATACCTGTTCTCACTTTCAGGTGACACTGTAAACAAGAAGTGGGCAACATTATCTTTTGCAAATGTAAACAAACTTGTTTGTCTGAGTGATTGGCTGAACAACAGGGAGGACTGAGTGGACTTCTAGGCTCTAAAATTTTACCTTCTATTTTTATTTTTGAATGAAGGTTTTTTTTTCATAATTCTATATTTGTAAATTCAACTTTCATGATGAAGAGATTGCACTCAGTACTTGTATTAGGTGAACTGAAAAATAGTATTTCTTTTATTTTTATACAGTACAAATACTTGGAATCAAAAATAAACATAAAATGAACACTGTAAACTTTGTATTCTGTGTTGTAATTGAAATATATTTGAAAGTGTACAAAACATCCAAGAATATTTAAATAAATTATATCCTATGATACAGTGCAATTGCATCACTAATCACAATTAATTTTTTTTGATCGCTTGATCACTGAACCTATTACTGACCCTTTGGTCACATGAAAGTTACCAAACAACTGATCCCGTTCTGATGCGGGAAGATGACAATATTCAGATCCTGAATCCAAATACTATCATATCTGAATATAATCCTAGAGTAGCTTCTTCCTTACCTCCCACTGCAACAAGCTTTAGGGTCCCCATAACCATGAACTCTCTTCTTGGGGGTGGGGTCAGAGACTTTAAACCCTGAATCCAATGGCCACCTTCCAATCCTCACCCTCATCTCTCCACATTTTGCAGCAATTGAGCGGAAAAGACTTCTGCACTTGCTGTTACACTGAGCCTGAGAACCCACAGATGGCACAGTAAGTGGGACGACTGCATGGTACATTACAAACCAAATTTCTGTTTTTCAATTGTGCCTCATCTCCAATCTGACTCCTTATTAATACTATTCACAATTAAATGAAAAAAAATAACAGTTTACAGCAGTTTGTTTTCATGACAACTTTATAGCTAACATGATTATTATTATGAGGAAAATATTACCTCCTTTAAGTCCTATAATGGTACCTCGAAGACCAACTGGAACAGAAAAGTTCTCCCTCACATTGACAACACGGTCAAACAGTCGATACTCTGCATCTCTGTCTGGAACAACCCCATTCTGTTGTTCTAAAGGCTGACATTAACCAAAAGACTATATTAATTCTAGTAAAATATAAAGATATAAGTTATTCTGATTTTAAATGAAATGAATCACAGATTTAAAACTTAAAGAAGTTGAAATGATTATGTTGTTTTCAGGACACTGAGAAAACAATTTGAACTGTTCTCAGAACAACCAGGTAGAGGTATTCACAATTCTCAGAAAACATCCTTTTATTAATAATATTGCTAACTAGGAAGCTACACTGCTACTCAGTGCTGCTAGAGTCCATGCAGTGCTAATGAATGGGTCCATAGTGCTGAAGGAAGGCACAATCAGAAGTAATATTCAGTTTTCCCTGTGCCACCAGCAGGAGCCTCTGAGAGATACCCAGCAAAGCACCCTAAAGCATATGGGTGCAATGAAAAGAGCAAAACAGGAAAAAGGCAGAATTTCTGAAGCATTTAAACCCAGGAGAAGGCAAAAAACACATGCTACTAAACCACATGAGAGTCAATAATTAAATTTCTGTCCCATTTATGTCGCTGTCATTGTTATTAAGTAACATCACACTGAAACTAATTTCCTAGGAGACACTTCAATTAATCCTGTCCCAACTAAATGAAGTGCCCTATAATGATTTCTGAAGGTTCATGAAGTTTGTCCAGGTTATATTTATTTTACATAAGTTTAATTTTATTATAAAAACTAACAGTCCTCAAATGACTTACTCTATACAGCAAATGGGGTTTCACCGTCACTCGCACCTTCTTGTTACTCCTTCTTTGCTAAAGGAAAGGGACAAAAGATTTTAAAAACTATTAAGTGAGAAGTCTGAAAAATTATGCCATTGTTTTGCAATGTCTTAGATAAGAAATGCCCACTATCAGTGTGAAGGGAAAATAGATGGGATTTTTTTTTTTTTTTTTACATGTTGAGCAAGTAAGCAGAAGAGGGATCAGAATACAGTGGGACTTCTGAAGAAAATGTATATATGCTCCACGAAAATATATGACAGACATTCTTCTGGAGGAGACACAGTTCTCAAGACTTTGAATCATGCCAAAATACTGTATTTAAAAAATACTTTAAAATAACTGGATCTAAGAAGTCAAGTTAGTCTTTCTAAACCAGGGGTTTCAAACTTAAATGACCAAGAGAGCCACATGAGGACTAGTGCATTGGCCCAAGGGCCACATCACTGACACCCTCCCACACTGCTCCCAGCCCTGCCTCCACTCCACCCCTTCCATGAGGCCCTACCCTTGCCTCGCCTCTTCCCACCCCTTCCCTGCCCCCATTCCAACCCCTTCCCCGAAGTCCCCACCCCAACTCTGCCCCCTTCCTGCCCCCAGGGGGAGCAGGAGGGGTGCAGGGTGTGGCAGGGGCTCAGGACAGGGAGGTGAGGTGTAGGAGGTGTGCAGAATGTGGCAGGGGGCTCAAGGCAGGGGGCTGGGTTGCGGAGGGATGCACGGTGTGCCAGGGGGCTCAGAGCATGGGGTTGGGGTGCAGGAGGGGTGTGGGATGCAGCAGGGGCTCGGGGTAGGGGTGCAGCGAGGGCTCAGGGCAAGGAGTTGGGGTGCAGGGGGAGTTCGGAGTGTGAGCTCCAGCCCGGCACCACTTACCCAGAGCAGCACCGGGGTGGCAGCAGCGCGCACTGGGGCCAGGGCAGGCTCCCTGCCTGCCTGCTTCCCTCAGCCCCATGTTGCTTTGCTTCAGAAAGCGGCCAGCACTATGTCCCTGTGGGGCAGGGGGCAGCACAGGGCTCCGTGCACAAAACAAACCAAGTTAATATCACTTTTGCTTCTGAAGCCTTCTACACAATCTGGAAGAATATCAACCACCTATCTCATGGGGATCTGCTACACTGAATAACCCATTTAACACTTAATACTTCCTTGCCTGTTTTTGTTTTATTTTCTCTATTTCTTGAATAGATCTGATGAGAGAGACCTGTGAGGGTAGAGGAGAATGCCTCCTAGTTATCTGCAGATCAAAGGGAAAGTATCTGAGAAATAGAAGGGAAGATTGGGTTTATGTTTGGAAGAGATTATGAGGAGTCCAGGCCTCTTTGGACACAGAATCTTTTCCCAAAATCATTCACATTCATGGAGCTCAGAGCAGATGTGCTTAACTAGCTTGAGAGAAAAGAGCCAAAGAGTAGAGAGACTGCTGATGCCTTTTTCTGAGTTGCTATGACAATTTATGATGCAGTTTAGTAGCTTATAGTTCTTCCAACAGTTTCTGTAGTATTTGCCATGCCACTGAAAAAACATTTTCTGTAACTTGAATAAAGTACTTGGACGATGTAAACAACTGCTTTTTGGTCTATTACTAGTCAAATCTATAAAAATTCAGTACCTTGCACTTCTCTAATTCTTCTTCAATTTTCTCTACAATAGCTGCATCCAGAATTTGTAAGTCACAAGACGAACGAGATAAAGCGCTGACGGGATGCGACTTTAGCCAGGCAACAATTTCTTGAACTCTCTCAGCACTATATATAAAAAAAAACAAAAACCCACATTGATCATAATTGTTGAGGGTTTACATATTATTGTGATCTATACCAAGTTTCTGGATTTATAATGTCACCAGATACTACAATAGTAGGCACATCTTATAACTGAATGTAGTCATAACAAACACTGCTATGTGCTCTGTGAGTTTAGTATAGGGACAAAAAAATTCATCATGATAGAACGATGCTTCGAAAGTATAAACTAAAACAAAAACTCTTGAAATTCTATCTTCCAGACTGAAAATCTGGATTTTTAAACAAAAATAATTAAACACACCAATGAAGATTATTTTAAAAGCAAAAATTAAAAACAACAGAGAACTAAACCACAAATAGGAAATACAGGTGTGATAAATAGCTAGCTCTAGAAACGACATATATAATATCCTGATAATTGTCAAAATCACGCTTTAATAAGTCTGGTCCTGAGCAAAAAAAACCAAACAGGTTTCCCTTATTTAAATAAGGCCATCATTATGTGGTGGCAACCATTTTCAGTACTGTCAAATCCCTCTTGCCACCAGCTTCCTGTCTACCAATCTTCAAGTTGGGCAGTTTCCCCGCCTGCAGATATTTCAGTACTTGAAGAATTTCTGCACATTTTTATTACAGCAAAATTTCTAGTCTAGTATTTGGACTGGCTGATTCCAAAAATACTGAAATAATTGTACCCTTCTTTGCTTTGTGACTTCAGTAGTTTTTGAATGTACAGAGGTCAATATCTGGAACTTGTCATATAGAATACTATTTAATGAAAATGCAAACACATTGCTCACCCATTCTCATCCTCACCAGGCCAAATATCATCTTCATAGAATATATCTTCTTGACTATTTTTTGCAATATAACTAAACAGTTCAGGGACCCTAATAATAAAAGGGATATAGTTTCACATGCAGCACAGTCAAAAACAAGTGCTTAACAAAAACAAAACAATCTGGAATTCAGAGTGCAGTAGCTTTTCATAAATGTACAGAGTTTTATTGGCCAAATAGGCAGTGAAATATGCTGACAAATGATGGAAAATCAGAGTTTTGTCTAAGATCATCTCTTGCTAGGACTCAGAACATACTAGAAGTAAAATGAGACATTCCCTTTCTGTAAATCTGCTCAATTCCATCATTCAACCTCAGAAGCAGTACTGATGGGCTATAGAAGGGCCTGGGTCCTGCCCAATTTGGTTAAAAAGCTGCATTTCTGTGACACGGGAGCATTTAGAAAAAGAAATACAGAAGAAACTGGAAGATCCCATATGCTCCATCCTCCCCTCCATAAAGTAAACTTTAGTTACAGAGACAGACTGTTGCTAAGGGATTCTAATGATAAGTTACTGGAGAGGAATTTGGATGGATTGGGGTATCACCAAAGTCCCACATGATAGCTTAACATTTCTGCTTTTTAGGCTGCTTATTTTTTCCCATTTATGCAGTCGTTTTTACGTAATTGTAGTCAGCCTCTGGCGGTTACTAAGGGGCTAGACAATAACTAAGTAATCTTTCACTGTGAATATAAACCCACGAGATATCACATGTACTACATGCTGAATGACAACAGCATTGGTCTAGAAATTAGAGTTTAATTCATTTGTCTCCTCCACAAGATCACTTCTGCACAATAGCCTTTTTCATTTCAGTTTTTAATTCCTCATCAATCAGGAGAGACTACAGTGGGGATATAAACTGATTTCAAAGTGGTTCCAGAGATAATATAGCTAGCACAATAAAACTGGATTTCCTATGAGTGTAACTATTATAATACAAGGTGTTTTCAAATTTCAGCACACTGGAGCAGCATGTGTTTATGTCAATATTCTGTGCAACAAAATGAAATAATTTAGACACCTCCCACACTCAGAATGTCTTATTACAGTTGTCACCATCTGATTTTGAAACATGATCCCAAATTATAGCCATCAATTCTCTTCAAACACGAAGTGTTCCAAAGTAACTTCTAAATGTAAGAAAATTAGTGTGTGTCTACACAGCAAAGAAAAAGTCATGACTGGATACAAATTGTACATTGAAAATATAATTTCTTTCAATTTCTTTAATCTTTGCTTTAAAAATCTTCTATGACATTCTTAATAACGTTGCTGAATTTGTTCCTGTGCTATTTCATGCTAAATTATAGTTCATTTTAAGTCTACAAGTCAGAAACACCTCAAAATACTTCATTTGATGCACTTATTTCTCATTAAACCAGGATTTAGGTTATCCTACCTCCAGCCCCAGAGTCATCAATAATAAATTTTTGCACAGTGAATAAAACCCATTTACAATTTCAATACAATGATTTCAGAAATACGAACTTATTAGTCAACTCTTACCTTTCTAAATACTCAGCAAGAAGTTGCTCTACTGCAGAAGAATACATCCATTCATTTCTAACCTTCTTAGTATAGCCAGGGACCTCTTCATTCTTCTTATTAAACTTTAGATTCAAGCCTACATTTGCCTTGTGGTCTCCATGTGGACTGCAAAACAAAAAATTAAGTTCTGCAAAGGAAAAACTACTGACATCTAACTTGAGCATCAGAAAAGTTGTTTCTGATAACATCTTTATTTGCTAACGATACTGACCATCTTTGTAACCCACTTTAAGAATTACTGATGAAAAGTGCTCTATAAGAGTCAGGTATAATCACTCTGTCAGATGTCACAGGAAACAGGTGTTTTGAGTTTTAGGAAAGCATATCATATGACTTTTGGATTGCTATCTTTTTTCACAAGCTGTATACAACTGCATACGTTTACCTATTATTCAATACATGTACAAATTACAAACAAAGATTGTCATCTTTGTGAAGAATTAGTGCTCTGTACTACAAGAGGAGACTCCAATAGAGTCCTAGTCCCACCCTGGTGTCCTCCTCAGCACTATCAAGGGCTGGACCCACTTTAGAGGCATTTGGCTTGGCCTGAAGTAGCTCAGATATCTTGGGCTGGTCAGCAGTAATCTTTCTAGCCAGTTAAGAACTGTTAACGGGCTTTGATATAGTCATCTCAGGGTCTCCTTGCTTTGAAAGGTTGTTTGTAAGGATGAAATATGTTTACAGATGGGGGATTTAAAGAAAAATTCTCACCCAAAACTCACTTGACAGAAAAATCTTTTATACTAATGCCTGTGTTGAGGGTTATTTTTTTAATTGATTTTTCTTAAAATTTTAAAAATGCACTTTCAAATGTACTAGTTCCCAGCCTATGCCTCATTTTCTGCTTGAGGCAGGAGGGCATCGTGACAGCATTGGGGGCCATAAACTCAGAACAACATCCTCTAGAATTAGAGTTTCAATCTACTAGCCTCCTGGGTGCTGCAGCAGATTTAATATACCGAAGGTGTCTCCAAGAATCCAAAAAATATATGAAGTATGGGAGTACCGTATGATTCAGCTGGGATTTTTAATTTAAATTTTTCAATTTTTAATCTGATACAATATTCTACTAACGGTTAATTAGAATATCACTTCAAATAACAAACAATTTTTTTACTACTTCGTAAATCTAAACCATTCTTAGGTTGTATTTTTTTTAAAACAACCAGAACAAAGCTCCAATTCAGAAAATTAACAAACTAAGCTCCTGTTAACTACAGAATGCATCTTTTTGAAAACTTTACTTACATCAAATATGATAGCAAAACAATTTTATACCACAGATCCCATTAGAATTTAATACTGAGATGTAAAATAGGATGAAAACACAAGAAAAATTTAAGTAAATTCTGTCTATAGTAGCTTCCACTTATTAGCAACCTCTTGGTTGCCAGCCAACAGTTGTTGTTATCCAGCAGTTGCTAAAAAGTGGAAAGCTTAGCATGTTCCATCTCTCCCTTCCCTGTGTGCAGTCTCCCAGCAGGGCACAGCCTGGAGAGCGCAGGGAGAAGTATCATGCAGTTCCAACATCCGGGATACAGACCACCTCCTCACTATTGCCTCCGTCCTCCCGCCCCACCTGCCGCCCCTTATCCCGTGTGCAGAAAGGTTTGGTGGGCTGCAGCTTCTCTCCCCATTACTGCCCAGCCCACAACCTCGCAGCCTAGCCCACAGCCTCTTACCTCCTATACAGTCCCATGTACTGTGCTGCAGCTCCAGAAGGAAGCGCTGGGACAGGATGAGCACCAGCCAAAGGTATGTTTGTGGTGCTGCAGCAAGGAAGGAATGCCCCAACCCTTTCATTCCTGGATGCAGTCTCATAAACCTATCTGCAAGGGGTGCTCGGCACATCTCAGTACATCCTTCCTTGCCTGTAGACTCACAAACCTGCCTCCAGGTGGGCCCTTTCTTTAAAAAAAAAGTTGCTAATAAGCAGCATGCCAGTGCCAATATCCTAATCCTAACAACACTGATGTTAACAGGATGGGATTGGTTCCTGGCAAAATGTTCCCATTAATTCAGGGGTGGTCTAACTTTTTGGCTGAGGGCCACATCAGGATCGCAAAATTGTATGGATGGCTGGGAAGAGAAGGCTCTGCCTCCCCAAACAGCCTAACCCTGCTCCTTACCTGATCCCCTCCCACTTCCCACCCCCTGACTGCCCCCCTCAGAATCCCCGACCCATCCAACCCCCCAGGCTCCTTGCCCCCTGACCACCACCTCCAGAGACACCCCTGCCCCAACCACCCCCACAGAACCCCACCCCTATTTAAGCCCCCCGTTCCTTGTCCCCTGGCTGCCCCCTTCCAAGACCTTCCATCCTAACTGCCCCTCCAGGACCCCACCCCCAACCCAACCCCCCATGCTCCATTTCCTGACTGCCCCAATCCCTATCCACCTCCTCGACCCCATGACAGACCTTCAGGACTCCCACACCCTATCCAACCCCCCCATCTCTTGACCACCAACCCCAGAACCTCCGCCCCCGGTCCTCTGACTGCGCCCAGGGACTCCCTGCCCTCATCCAACCCCCCGGCTCCCTTACCGTGCTGCTCAGAGCAGCGTGTCTGGGAGCCGCTTGGAGCCAGATGAGCTACCTTACAGGAATGCACAGCCTCACTCCCCAGAGTGCTGCCTGCATTGCAGCATGACTCCAGGGGAGGGGTGGAATGCGGGAGAGGGAGCTCAGGGGCCAGGCAGGACATTCCCATGGGCTGTATGTGGCCCATGGGGTGTAATTTGCCCACTCCTGCATTAACTGGAAGTTGCTAATATCAGGATTGCTATTAGGCAGAATCTACCATAAAGCATATAATCTACAATTTTACATGCATAATTGAGAGTTTTGATTAATACAGTCAAACATAAAATTACAATACAGTCAAACTGTAAATCAAAATGTAAAATTACATACAGTCAAACATAAAATTGAGAGTTTTGATTAACACAGTCAAACATACTTTTTCCTGGATCCTCTTCCAATAAATATGCTTCCTGTAAACCTGGAGACAAGATATCCACTCACTCCAAGACGACTGGCTAAAACGTATCCAGGATTGTACTTCACGGAATATTTCTTTAAAAAAAAAAATATGTGTGTGTGTGTATATATATATATATATTACTATATACCAGGACTGGCTAGAGGCAATAAAGTACTATAATTATTTTTAAAAGCCCAATTATTTCCTTTTAAAAATTACCTTCCAACTATACATATTTCTCTGCTATTCCTGCACTAAAGGTTGGGAGGAGAGGAAAGGAAGCCAGTTCCCAGAACCCTGTAGGACACCCTTCCATTGGTCTGAGGATCTAGAGAGGAGAAGGTAAGTGATGAACATTTCCCCTTTCCCCATCCCACGCCGGGCCCAGAGGAATTTATGAAGTTCCTTGGGGCAGGGACTGTGTTGCTAGAGTGTCTAGCTGCAAAATGAGGCAGTGATCTAGATCGAGAGCATGGGAAGCTATTATAAATATTGAGTAATAAAATACAATATAGTCCCAGAGCTGAATGAGTTTGAAAAACTCTGAGCTGAACCAAACAAGAACATCTTCCATCTTCCTCTGAAACTTGTCAGCTTAGGCTCTGACAGATCTCCAATGGGAACTAGTTCCCGTGGAAAGGACCATCAACTGAAAAAACCCTGCTGTCTTGTCATGAACTGCCTAAATTCAGGGACTAACTGCCAGAGTCTCCCAGCTGACCTTAATCATCATAATGACTAGATCTCCTGAACAGTTGATTTCCAGACCAATGTTTAAATACTGCAGTTTAAGGTGTTAATGACAACCAGAAATGACAATGAAGTCAATGCAAAGATTTGAATAAAAAAGTTACAAGCACATGGTGATCCCCCTTTCTCATTGCCTGGAAATATTGTTTCTGGTTACCAGATGCTGGTACACATAAAGGAGCAGCACAAATGGCAGCCAGATTCTAGTAGAACTAGATCATCCGACAGAGGATGCAAACCATGGGGCCTGGGTATGGAACTGCACAGTAAGAGTGCAGTTCAGTGCTCTGAACAGAACCTTGTGTTCAACTTTACATTGCAATATATTAGTATTAAGGTAGTCTCCCTGAATCAGAGTGTTTTAGTACTTCAGTCTTTTACAGAAAGATGTGGATTGGGGCACAAAAGACAACTGGGATCTCTGAAGGAAATTTGCCACTGACAAAAATATCTGACACAATATTAAAGTATTTGCTGGAAAACAAAAATACCTACATGCTGGTTCTGTATTAAGGAATCAAGCTGGGGTTCACATGGGATATTGAAAACTACACGAATTCTTCCTTCTGTGATGACATCACATGAATCCTGCACCTGGTAGAAAAAGTAAGTTAATAAATTTCATTCACTTCTCCGCTGGAATAATTGAGGTAAAAAAATCTAGATCTACACTTTCTCTGAGAAGCCTAAGCTACAAGTGTAAATTCCCTGCATAGATAATAAACATAGACACTAAATAGTGTTTGTCTGCCATTTTATATATATAGTGTTTGTGTTATACATATATAGTGTGTGTCTGCCATATTATATATAAAATGGTGGACAAACACTACCTCTCTCATTTAGAAAAAGAGGTAATTTAAAAACAGATTTGGAACCAGACTTTGGGGTCTATATTCCGTAGAGATAAATTTGGCCGTTTATCTGTATAAACCATACGTCAAGTGCAGGGGTGGGCAAAAACACCTTAAAGCTCAACTTTGCCCTCCTCAGATCTTGGTGTAGCTTCTTTACAGGACCAGTCCCCTTGCACTTAGTTAGAACAGCTATCAGGCTGACTGCAAAGAGACCCACAGGTACAAAACCATAGCTGAGGATCATGATGTTGATGGGACATTCTGATTATGCTCCCTTCTCCCTGTTACGTTGCAACAAGGTGGGGAAGAGGCAGGAGCTCACCTTTGTCAACTACGCTACCAAAGTAATCCAACCTAGGGTGATTAGACTGACTCCAGAGCTAGATTCTGCCACAGAGCACCAGAGAATCTGGTCCTTGATTTTTATAGGTTTGTAAGAAAAGAAATCTTGCAAGAATAAATATTTGAACTAACTTCTCCTGTGCAGCCATAGTAAGGAGTCCCCAGCATAAAGACTGTACTTCCAAGAGGAAACAGATCATCCAAAGTTTTGATGTTGGAGAAACGAGAGTCAAAAGCACTGATATCCTACATGAAATAAGAAGATAAAATCTATGGTGTTAAAATAGCTATCAATCCCAATATGTTCTTTAAACAGGTCTGCTAAACAGATATTTATTATCAAATATCTAACAATCACTATAAAGTAAGCTACAAACTACTTCCTTCATGCTAACCTCACTACCTAAAATACACATCAACTCAATTTTTGAAAGTAATACTGTCAGTGAAGTTACATAAAGATACTGGGCTACATCTAGTCCAAGATGACTACTGTATCTTATTCAAAATGTCATCACACAAATTCATGGCAATCAAACTAAACTATGCAGAAGGGTCACAACTTTTGTGACAAGAGCCTTCAGTCTAGCTCTCAACACTTTTGAAATGGGAGTTTAAATGGAAAAATGTATACCATTTAACATTGCTTTTGACAAAGTATATACTTTTTGTACTAGAAAGGATGCACTATTACCATAAAATTAAGATGCTGATTAACTGTTTTATTATATGTCTGTGTGTTCTAATCCAGGGGTTCTCAAACTTCATTACATCTCAACCCCCTTCTGACAATAAAATTTGCTACACGACCTTAGAAGATGGGGACTGAAGCCTAAGCACCACTGCTCTTAGCGAGGGAGAGGGGTGGTAGGAGAGGTAAAGAGGGGCAAAGCTGAATTCCAAGGGTTTCAGCCCCAGACGAGGGGCATATTACCTGAGGGGGCCCCACTCCCGCCAACACACACATACACACTCAAGGCTCAAGCCCTTGGGCTTCGGCTCGGGCTTCAGTCCTGGGCCCCAGCAAGGGGAATGCCACTTGGCGACCCCACTTAAAATGGGGTTGTGACCCACAGTTTGAGAACTGCTGTTCTAATCCTTTCCTAATGGAACGGAAAATTTTATAGAAGAAAAGATTAGGAGTATTTGGAATATTTACCTTGACAATAGTTTGGTAAACAAAAGGAAGAACTTGTTTTGACCACTGCTTCTCCAAATAAACATCACCATTTTGATTTAGCTGGTATCTATGACCAGTGAGTAACTGGGCATACACAACTACAGAGGTTTCATTTATAATTATTCCTTTTCTCCTCTGGTAGCTAAAGAAAGAAAAAGGAAAACATTTATTTTAATTTAAATACATGGACCTTCTTAACACAAAAAGAAGCTACTTTTATGTTGGCCTTAATCAATGTATTTAAATCCAAACAGAAATAATTCTTAAGATTATGAGTATTTAAATAATTGTTTTCTGTTTTATAAATAAGAACTACAGGTGAGTCGCATCTTAGGCGCATTTAACGTGTGAATTCAGCTTTGTGCGGTTGGCAAAAACAGAAAAAAAAAAAAAAATAATTTAAAAACTGCATCTGTAGTGCGGGCCATTCCGCCCACCATTCAACGCAATGAGTGTTTCGCTATACGTGGTTTTCGCTTTACGTGCTAACCGCAGAACGGAACCCCCACGTAAGATGAGACTTGCCTGTATATACAGGTTTAACAACCCTGAAGCTAAAGTGTTATTCTAGATTCCAAGAGAGTCATTCACTGTACTATATGAACACCTAGAATTATTAACCCCGAGATATGGAGCTAAAATCAGAAAATTTCTTACCAATAATCTCCTTTCTGCTAGCAGCGTCCCCCCACAATTCTTGACATTTGGGCTACTCTCCTCCCTTTGCAGCTCAGGAAAGTGAATCAGAGTTTTAGAGCCACGTGGTCTTGCCACACAACCTCAACTCCTGCTAGCTTCCAGATGAATTATTCCCGAATTGCAAAACTTTCTAGCATCATTAACAAATATTCCAGAGATGACAAAATAACTACATACATTAGACAAGGGGTTCTCAAAAACTTCACTGCACTGTAACCCCCTTCTGACAATAAAAATTACTACACAACCCCAGGAGAGGGAACCAAAGCCCATCAGTGGCGGTAGGCCGGTACACTCCGGTATGCCGTACCAGCAAGCTATTTATAGCTGGTACAACATACTGGAAAGATACAGCAGCAGCCCCCCTGGAGGAGAGGACTGGGGGTTCTACTCCCTTCCCCGGTGGTAGGGGCTGCAGTGGGAGGAAGGACAGAACAGAATTCCCAGGCCTGCGCCCTGTCCTTCCACAGAGTTGCGTCTCAATCTGTGTACCATAGCAGCAGCTCTGCCAGAAGAGAAGGCTGGAGGGCAGGACTGGGAGTTCTGCTCCTTTTCCCGCTGGGAGGGGCAGCAGTGGGGAAAGGAGCAGAACGCTGGCAGCTCCTCCAGCGGCTGTACTGCCCTCCCCACAAGCCCTGTCTCCGGTGCAGCCGGAGGAGGAAGACAGATCCCAACTCCCCCAGGCTCCAGGTAACATGGGATGGATGTGAGGAGGGGACGACAAGAGTGTGAGGGCCCCGGAGCTGAGGAGTCACATGGAGGGTCATGGAGAGTTACCACCCCTTAGCTCAGGGGTGGGCAAACTTTTTGGCCCGAGGGCCACATCGGGTTTGTGAAATTATATCGAGGGCCGGGTAGGTAAGACCCCACCCCCAATCCAGCCCCCTCCCACTTCCCGCCCCCTGAGAATCTCTGACCCATCCAACTCCCCCACACATCTTGTCCCCTGACTGACCCTTCCACAGACCCCTAATCACTCTTCAGGATGCCATCCCCTAACCAATTCCCCTGCTCCCTGTCCCCTGACTGCTCCAACCCCTATCCACCTTCCCACC